>JAJOOO010004386.1:0-33950 GCA_029582685.1 Solanum piurae | reverse complement strand
AAAGATGAAAAGTTAAAGAAGGAAATCAAGCAGGCAACTTAATGGATTAAATTGAATAAAATAATATATTCATATATATGGCAAATGGCGGCTGAGCAATTCCCAAATCAAGCTGCTGCCACGTGGCAGCCAATGAAGGCCCCTCAAATATTGAGGAGGCGCAATTCATGCGGACAGTTTCACGAAAAAAAGAAAAGGAATCCAATTCCTTTTGGTTTTGGATTCCTAATTTAATTTGGACTCAATTATTTTATTTAGGGTTTTCTATCTCTATAAATAGTCCGTAGAAAAGCACTACGCATAATCAAATCCGGCAGGTGATTTCCGACGTGGTCACTACCCCCCAATCTATTGAGGGGGATACACTGATTGGTTCAGCGGTTGGCTCTGAGACTGAATCTGGCTTCGGCTCTGCATCCGGCTCCAGCTCCAATAGAACCATCACCTCATCTTCAGAGGCTACTAGTGCAGGGGACAATCCAGTTCCACTAAACACCGATCCTACTCCAATTGCTGAGGTGCCAAACCGATGGTGTGTGAGAGGCCACTACCAGATATACAGAGATGCTCTTATGCTGACTGATAAGGAGAGGATGACTCAATTAGTCACCGAGGAGCGTCGGGTTCTTGCAGGAAGCCTCCATACCGCACCCGACATCTACCAGCTTTTCCAAAGGCATATGTGCGACTGGATGGCCCGCAGCCCAGGGTTCTTCAGTGAGGAGATAGTTAGAGAGTTCTATACTTCCTACGTAGCCACCCTCTGAGGTTAGATTGACATACGGGACAAGCCTGCCACCTAACCTCCACTCAAGGCCACACTAGTGCGCGGGTTTTCGGTTGATATATCTGAGACCATTATCCGCAGGTTCCTCTTCTGTTTGAGCCACACTCTGTCAATCAACACGGCCGAGTTCGACTATCGCTAGAATATTGTTAGTAGCATGGCATTTCAGAGGAATGACGATCAGAGGGAGATTCTTTTACGCTGGTTTAGCCCATCTTCTTACTACAGACGGAGAGCTTGCCGAGTGGGTTAGCACCCTGAGCTTAGGTATTAAAAAGGCCACTGTGACATTTGTGGCCAAATTCTTTTGGTTGCTAGTGCGTAGTCGTGTGTCTCTTACTCAGGCAGATAATGTACTTACATGGGACCGAGCGGTCATGGTTGCAAATTCAGTTGCTGGAATGGAGGTCGATTTTGCCCGCATGATGATTGCGGAGATACACGAGAGGGCCTTCAAGGTCACCACTCCCTTACCTTTCCCATGCCTCATTTTTCAGTTGTGCCAGGATGCTGGAGTATCGGTTTGGCACTGTGACTAGCTGGTTCAGGCGACCAAGACCCTTGATGTTGGAATGATTCGGGATGAGGCTAATATAGCTACACCTCGCAGAGAGCCGCAGGTTGAGGTTCCACTATTAAGAGCGAACTTGGTAGTAGATGTGGAGAAGATGCAGGGTGAGGAACCTGCCCCTCCAGCCAATACTAAGGATGCCCCGGATTCCCCATCTCCGGCCGCCAGTCAGACTCCTAGCTCTTCCAGAGCCACTCATTCCTCAGGGTCTATTGTCATGCCCTTAGCTCATGTTCAAAAGTTGGAGGCCTAGATGGTTACCCTACTCGAGCATCTGAGGTCGTGGATGTAGCATATATAGCGGAGTTCGAGGCTAGGATGGAGCAGTGGATGGAGCAGATGATGGATTAGACGGTCCAGGCCGTTCATAAGCGCCTGTATGCTTTTGAGCTGAGAGTCCTAGAGCGTCCAGCCCCCACCCCTGATGTTTCTACTTTCCGGATGGATTTAGCTAGTCTCCAGAGACGGAGCCTGATTCTTCCCCATGGCACCGGTTGATAATACAGAGTTGGATGCATTATTTGGAGATGAGATATTGCCGCCTGCTTCTTCCTGTCATGTTGGGAAGAGCCCCCACTCCAGTCAATTTTTTTATAACACTGAGGCTGGGAGAGCTCGCAAGAGAGAGCGTCATGATCTTGAGGTAGCTCAGAGGGCAACCTAAGTTGATGAGGAAATGTGCTAGCACCGGTCTAGGGAGGTAGGTGTTGGTGCCTCTAATAGTGTGAGCACTACTAATGGTGTGAAGAGAGTTGATGTTAGCACTATTGAGGGTGTTGAAATGATAGATGCGGGTAATACTGAGGGTGACCCAAGTGTTGATCTAGCAGGCTCCGGAAAACCAGACCCACCCACTTGTTGATAGGTCTTCGGCGCTATGCGCCACAAGTTTGCATCACCCAATCCTTTATTCTTTACTTTTTGTGCATTAGGGACAATTACACTCTATTTTGTTGGAGGTGGGGTAAATGGATTGTGAGTGATAGGGTGAAGTCTGAGTAACCCAACTCATAATCCTCTCTTGAGGTTTTCTTGCCGGTGTTCTTTTTACCAAGTGACTGTTTTAATTTATGTTGAACCGTCATGTTTAGGAATGTATCTGTAGGAGTAAGTAGAAAAATGAAACATGATGGGATGAAAAGCATGAGAAAAATGATCCCTGTCCAAAAATGTTGAATTGTGCTAGATCTATAGTCTTGATGAGCTGAATGTTTTGGATCTCAATGTGAAATGATAGGAACCGATTTGAAGTCATGACTTAAGCTAAAATATGAACTAGGTAATCTGATAATCTGATTATGAAACAATGTACTAAGAGCGTGCGAGAAAAGTTGAATGTTCAGAGAGTTGTGCGAATCTAGAACTTGCCCTGTTGGTCCTACTAAGATGATCTAGGCTAGAAGTTAGGAAGTGATCATAGACCCTTGTTCAAATTAGTCCACTTAAGCCTAAAATGATTTGACAAAATGAAATCAATGTTCCCTTTGATCCAATTATTTGAGCCATTAATAGACCATTTCTTTTGATTCACCTAACTCACATTTCCTAAAATCATTTCTTGGCTCTGGTCCCTTCTTGGACATGTTCACCTTGACTTAGGCCAAAAGCCTAAGTTTAGGGTGGCTAAGCCAAAAGTTATCTTGATCTTGGCCTTGGTCTGACATCGGACATTATGCACCTCAACTAATGCAAAATCCATAAGTTGAGGGTGGCTATGAAAGAGGAAACTGAAATTAAAAAAATGGTTATGAAAAGATTTTGTGTTGAAAAGAGAAGAAGAAAAGGTAGAAAAGGATGTGACTTTGTGCAAAAGATGCAAAAAGATGATAAATAAAAGTGCTGGAAAAAAAAAAGTGAAAGAAAAAGAAGAAAGTGAAAAATAAGAGCCACAAAGTCAAAAGTCACATCCATTTTGAAAAGAATTAAGGGAAAGAAAGTAAAATGAAAGGATGCCAAAAATAAGTTGATAAAGAGGTAAAAAGCCAATGTAATGTCAAGGAAGGCAGAAAGTCACTAAAAAGTACCCAAATGTACCGCACTTGACCCTGAGCCTACGTTACAAGCTAAGAAAGTCCTATAGTGATCCTAGCAACTAGTTTGGAGAATCTAAGCAGTGAAATTAAGAGCAAGCCTATGGAATTGAGCACTAACTCTACTTGAAGTCACTTCTGAGCGTGAGTGTTGAATTAATCCTAAAATTCTAAAATTCATATCTTTTATGTGAAAAGGATTCGTTTGAAGTGAGGGCACTAGTTACATAATCGGAAAGTTGGTACCTTGGTGATTGTTAAAAGTGTATGTTGTGGTGTCTTTTGGTCGATCTGTGTCATATTTTGATCCACATAAGTTAGCTTGATTGAGTCTAAATGAAAAAAATTGCACTAAAAAGGGTAGTCGGGATGGAAAGCGATGTGATTGGTTGAGTTTGAATGTCTTCTTCTACACAAGTGTCGTTAGTGTCTTAGTGCGTCACTTGAGGACAAACAACGAATTTAAGTTGAGGGTGTTAATATACCATGAGTTTACGACATTTTTAATACATTTTACTTAAGAGTTGTGTGTGTCTATGGCCATTTTGTATTAGAACTAACTTTTATCGTATTATATTTGTAGGAAATAGGCTTGGACGAGGTCAAGAGAGATGACAACTAAAATTCTGTAGAAGGAGCCATCCACGGAAGGTGACCTACGAACCGTAGGTCCAGTCATGGTCCGTCGTGGGTAGGTGTTGAATGATCATCAGGGAAGTCTGACTAAGTGTGGAACTACTGAGGTGAGTGACGGAGCGTAGGTCGATCCACGGGCCGTCCTGCACATCCGTCAATGATCACTGGGAGGTGAAGTTCCTGATGAAAAGTTCTAAGTGTGGATCCATGGAAACAGACCCACGGACTGTAGGTCAACCTACGGTCCACATTGCACACCCTTCGTTTGTATCTAAAAGTTGAAGGTTCCAGCCTCTGTGGAAAAGTTTTAAGTATCAAGCTACGGAAGGGACCTACGAACCGTAGGTCGATCCACGGTCCATAGGTCAGTCTCGTCGATCGAAGCCGCGTCTAGTAGTTTTATTTCCTTATTTCGTTTCCTTTTTGTTTAGGACAACTCTTTCTATAAATGGGGTATGTAAACCCCATTTTGGGTGGGTGGGAGACACCATTGTATACTTTTAGTTCTTGATATTTTCTTGGGAATTAATTTGCAAACTTTGGCAATTTGATTTCCTAATTTCGGTTTATAAGATTTTTGCTTTGAATTTCAATTGGAGATTATGGGTTTCTTCTACTCAATAAGTAAGTTCATGAATTCTTCTTTTAACAATATGAATTGTGTTCTTTCAAGCATGAGTAGCTAAATCCAAAACTAGGATTGTGGGAACCATGAGCAATTAACAATGTATGAATAATAACTAAGTAATACTTGACTAGTGTTGATGCATGTATTGGTAATTCTTTCATTAAGAAGTCTTTTAACGGTGGCCAACGTTAGAACTCGCCTTGTTGCTACTTGCCGGACCAAGGAGGTAGGTAATAAGAAAAGAATTATAAACAGAGATTTAGTGTGTTACTATCTAATAGTCAAATGTTAATTGGTGTGAGGGTGAAAACTAAGACATACATTGATGTGATGTCTAATCTGAGGTAAAAGTAAGGGTTAGTACATTATACACACATACCCGGACCAATGTGCGGAGTGAAATTCCCTATTTGGCTGACCAAGAACTTAGGGATACATATCTTACCACTTTGCATGTGATACACTAGGAAAGGATTACTATTATTAGGATTACTGCGGCCTCCCATCGCTCCCCACCCACTCGCCGACCCACCCACCCACTCAGTAAGAAAACTCTCTGTGAAGTGAACGTTTGTAAATTTTGGAAGAAATTGAGTTTGATGAAGTGAAAGATCGAAATTTCACAAATTTAGGTAAGTGTTCTCTCTATTTCAGCACTATTCTGTTTCTATTTTACTTGTAGAACAACAATGTAGCAATAAGCTTTATTTTTTTTGTAATGTTAGAATTCAAGTGATAGTGTTTGAAGATTTGTTTAGGTAAAGTCTTTGAAGCTTTGTTTAGGTAAAGTCTTTAAACTCAAGTGAGTCTATTTTATTTATATATTTTATTGTATCTCTATTCTATATGCTTTTATATTCATATTACTTTTCTATTCATATGTATTTCTTTTGACAATAATTTATATGTACTGTATTTAAACTCAACCAAGATGTCGTATATGATTTTATGTTCCTCTTCTTCATTTGATTGTCGTTGCCTTTCATTACCTTTTACTTGAGTAATTGGTTGAATTGTCCAACTGTTGCAAGTTTAAGAATTATGGTTTAATACAGTAAAAATTGTTTTTAATGTGGGTTTGGGTTAAAGTTGTTAACAAGTTATTGAAGAAGATCTTAAGAATCACGACTATATATAAACTTACTTGCTTGCCTTTTGTTCATTTTGTTGTATTATTTCTTTATATAAAAATCAAACATTCAAATGAAAATCTCTATCACCAAAATTGTATGAGTCGAAAAAATCTCTCCTTCTTTGATTACAAGCAAAAGCATAATAGGTTATGTATAACTACAACCTTTTATTCCTTCAGAACCTATTGACTAAATGGTTTATATAACGAATTGGTGTTGCGTTCTAACATGTTTTGTGTTCTATTAAAGTTTTAAATCTTTGTTGACACTTTTGCTTGTCATTTTTTTTTGTGGTTTCAATAGTTTTTACTAAACTATTATGTTATTGCTTTATTTCTAATTTTTTGGATAACTCTAATTGTCTTGTTTATTTTAACATTAAATAGGAGTATGAATAATCTAAAACGTAGTTGGATGTACGAGAGGTTGGATGGTCGAGGGGCTATTAATTCTAGTTTTATAACTGGTATCAATGACTTTCTCAAGTTTGCATGTTCTCACAGAAATCACATGAGTGGTGACGAAGTTAGATGTCCATGTAAAAAATGTCACAACATTAATTACATGGATATTGAAACTGTTAAACTGCACCTTTTTCGTTTTGGATTTGTTGAGAACTATTTTGTTTGGAAGTATCAAGGGGATAAAGAAGTGATCAGTGAGATGTCTAGTGATTTACCAGGTGGTACTCAACCTGGATTGGGATATAATCCATATCGCCAAATGGTTTTGGATACGGCTGGATCAAATTTTGGCCAGGGTTCATCTTCACAATGTTATAGAAATATCGAACCTGAGTCATCTTACCATTATGAACCTTCAATGGAGGAAGTTCCTGATCTTTCAATGGAAGAGGAACCTAATCCTGATTCATAATGGTTTTATGATTTGCTACAATCAGCATCGTAAGAGACTTGTAAGTATATTTTCACGCACCCTTCATTTACTTGTGTCACAGTGACTATTTGCAATTGAGTTAGCATTCAAGTTTTATCTCTAAGGATTTTCTAGAATTTTGTGAACAAGAAAACACATTTGTTAATGTCGATGTAGTGTTGATGTGGATGTGTCTCCTAGCTAACCTTACTTTGTTATGAACTAACAAATATGGTCTCGAATTACACTGTACCATGCTTTTATATTTTCATGTACTTTAAAAAAAAATCTTGTATAGGTTATTAAAAATGGTCGCGATCCAACACCAAGTGATATACATTTGCATGTCCATATGTGGTCATGATGGAAAATCTTTTGTTGGTGAACGAGCTCAAATCGTGCATGTAAGTTCAATATTCTTACTGCTGATCCCAAGGTGCTTTCTAATCTCTTCATTTGTGGCTGTTGTTATTAGTTTCAATTGTTGTGTTCTTTTCAGTCTTGGTCCACTGCTCATTATATCTTTTCTTACTGTTGATAATACATGAGTTGATGATCCTAGTAATGCCTATATCTCTTCTTACTTCTCAAATAGTTTAGGAGAATGGTTAACATTGGATGACTTGGTTTTCTCCATTCTCTTATGATTATTGGCATGAAGCTTTTATGATCTGCTAAGTGGTTGAAAAATCTGAAGGTTCTTGCCCCTTTTGGTGACATCTCTTCAAAAGGGAATGGAGATTTCTTGTGAACTCGATTTCTTAATTTTATATTGTTGTTGTGTTTATTTTATACAAATCCAGATAAAATGCTTTATCTCGATCTAGCAAACATTCCCCTTTTCGAGCTTCATTGTTATTGTCGATATTGATTTTGATTGGAATAAGTTGCAGGTGCTTCCCCTTTATTTTCGTTCTAGCTTCTGTTATTTTTTATTTTGATTTTGATTGGAACACAATTGATCAGAGTAGCTAGACATTATAGTTGTTTCCCAAGGGATGCAATTGTTTTCTGGCATTCTGGAAGCCTGTCAGCAACCACTACTAAATCCTCCTGCTAATTACAAAGTTCACATACCATTATTAATTTTCTTCTTTTTTATTCACATCGATGTGTTTATATAAGAATGACAAACAACACAACATAGGTTGAGAGAAAGAACTATCTGTTTTATTTTCAGTTCACCATTTGAACCATAGCTTCCTGGGCTCTTTTACTAAGCTCATTTATGTTTTTTTATGCTTTTCAACTGCTCCTTGCTGACAGTTTATGTTGTTTGAGTGCTCAAATCCCTTTCTATAATCTTTATTTTCAGTTCAATTTTGAGAGTTGTGTTCTCCTTCTCTAGACACTTAAGCTTGACAAAGATATCAGGATCAGTAGAAGTAGGTGTTGTAGTTGTTTCTCAAGTGCAGTTTTTTCAAATTTCAATTAATTTTTCTCAATTTCAATCTGTTAAGAAGATCATAATTTAAACATGTACTAGAATTCATATTATTGTATTTGATGGGAAAAGATAATATACTAGGTCCATAGTTGAAGATAAGCCTTTGTCTCATCATTTAAACTAGTAGCAGACTTTGCAATCAAAGTTTCTCCTTCCATAGAAATCTTGCTTTCCACCTTCTAATCCAATCTTGGACTGAGCCAGCCACACAATCTGGCGACTCCACCAATCGTGGCCTATTTCTAGTGTCATTGCTGCTAGGACCATAACAGAAGATACATGTAAGTCTTCCTGCAACATACAAAACTTCTTCAGTAATGGGTCTCCACTGCTCAGCACATGAAAAATTAATTCCCAGACCAACATTAAGTCCTCTTAGGATGTGCACTGTACGGAGAACATAAAACAGTTCCTCTAGAAAAGCCTATCATCTAAACAAACAATTTTCAGAATTGTTTACAGTATATGCATATTTAATTCGCCAACTGGTTCAACTGGCAACTGTTATCACCATGTCAATGAAGGAAAACCAATGTTGTTAACTGCCAATATACTATTATTTCCAAAGGTGGGGACTTATGGTTAAACAATAGGAAAACTACTGAAGTTTACTAGGTGAAAGGCATTATCTGTGGTTTTGGAATATCACAAGTAAAATTATGGACTGGGATCTTGACTGCAGCAATTAGGAAAAAAAGACATTTTCCTTTCCGCAGCCTAGCAAATTAGGAAAGAAAAATCTATGTTTTCTGACCCTCAGACTTATCTGACCATTCTTTCAACTTCTCAAGTTCTACCCTCAGACTTATCTGACCATTCCTCAACTTCTCCAGCTCCTCTCCTAGATTATTGTTCACGAGATCAACACGAGGACTAGTGTTGATCTGGAATTCTGCTTTCGATACATTTTAGTCAGTGCTTTTTATGAGTTGTGTTCTCCTTCTATAGACACTTAAGCCTGACAAAGATATTAGGATCAATAGAAGTAGGCGTTGCAGCTTAAATAGTTGTTTCTCAAGTGTAGTTTTTTCAGATTTCAATATTTGGTGTTGATCTGGAATTCTACTTTTGATATTTGATGTTGGTTTTGTTCAAAATTTACTCATGTGAACTTTGTTTTGCACAGTTTGTCTGTTTTTATTCTTAGACCTTTTTTAAATGCATAATTTTTTAAACACATGAGAACTCATTGCTGTTAGTTGAGTCTGGATGTGTCTATTGTTGTTATAAATAAATAATTTCACTAATTTTCACTCTTTTGCAAGAAAAATATCAAGAAATATTACAGAACCAAACACAAAATCAATCTGATGTTGATCAATGGAAAGCATATTATCAAGCAGCGGGAGGGGAAAAGAAAAGAAGGATATATGGTCTTGGAGCTCAAGCAAAAGTATTTTATGGACCAAATTTTCGTGTCTCTTCTGGATATGATGCTTCTGGCTCAGTACCATGTCCAAATGCTCAAACAACACCGACAAAAAATATGGATGAGTTAGTGGTGCGAATGATTCCTTCGCTAACTAATCACTTGCTTCCTATATTTGTAGAGCAGGTACGTGGTTTGATTTCTCCAGCCTCATCTCAACCAGACTCAGCTACCAACCATCCATCAACTATTGCACCTGTAATTCCTACTCCAACTACAAAAAATATCGATGAGGATCGTGCATCGCTTTCTGAGGAATGATTGTGGCTCTCTAGTCTCTTTTAGTTAGTTTTTGTTGGCTAGATTTTGTTGCAAATGCTTTCAACCATATATTTTGCTTGAAATTTATCATTGGGGATATTTTGAACTTGGTAATATAATTTGCACTTAGCTATGTACTTTGGATCTTGTAGAATATTAATTTCTACGGATTAAGTTAATTTTATGATTATATAATATGTGTTGAAATGTGTATTTAATTACACAAATAAAAAAATATTGATAGTTTGTGACAAATTATTTTCGTCGCTAAATGAATGGAGATGAAATTAGCGACAAAATATTTGGTCGCCCTATATGATGAAACGATTAAATAATATATAAAATGAGAGATAAAATTTAAAATACACAACGAATTTTTTTGTCGCTAAAGAAATTGGTGATGAAATTAGCGACAATAATTTTATCGCCAATATGTTGAGACGACAAAATAAGTTACAAGAACAGCGACATAAATTACAAAAATAGTGACAGATTTTTTCTTTGCTAATCTTGCCAACAGATAACTTGCGTCGCAAATCTGTCGCTCAGTTTGTGATGGATTCAATTTTTTCGTTGCTAAATGGTTAGCTACGCGCAATATAGAGACGAACAATATTTTGTCGCTATTCCGTCGCTAAACCAAAATAGCGACGGAATAAGCTATTTAGCGACCGATTTTGCTTGTCACTAAACACAGTTTTTTTTGTAGTGAGTAATAAATACAAAATTTGGAGAGGCTAGCGTCTTTTTACTTTTTCTTAATTTTTGTTTATACACAAGTGTCTCTTTATTTTATCACAATTGCCAGCCAGTCAAGCTCCTCTATTTATTTGACTACTTGGTATTGTTTGCTCGGTTTACAGACACATTGTATACAAATCATAATAACTTGATTCTATTTGTCTTTGGATTAGAAGGAATTCCTTTTATCTATGGCGTTTAATATAAAAGTTTTTTAAAAAAAAACAAATTCTTAAAAAAATGTTTTTCTTACTCATTTAAGTAATTAAGAAAGTTCAAAAAAATTGGTATATTTTAATTTCCATAAAAAATCATATTTATTATAAATATTATGTTTTTTGTAAATATATTAAAAACTAATTTTTTCTTAAATTTTTTTAATCCATGTGTAATACTCACCAACATGTTACTTGACGCATATTGAATATTTTTCTAAACTCATTTTGAGGGGGGGAATCTGAAATAATTTCAAAAAATACTAATCAGAACAATGTGTTTAAACATAGTGGAAAAAAGAAAAGAAGAAAATATCTGTTTAAAAGAGTTATATTTAAATCATTTTTGGATCCATATCTAAGTTTATCCAATACTTTCTAGCTAATAAATATCTGTTTAAATCAAAGAGGAAGAAGGAAGGACTAATTCAGTGAGTTTATGTCATTTATTATAACTTTATCGCAGTAAGTTTAATGGTTAAAATGTTATTATTTCAACCTAATTCTTGAAATTTCCATCTCTGATTCAATACCGAGTGATAGTTAATAAAGTTACGCTATTAAGAATAGTGAAATTGATTATTATGAACCCTATTTTGGGGTTTAAAATATTCTCAAAATTTATAACTCAAAAGAAAGTGTGACGGTAAATTGTAAGTATAAAGACTGAGAGGTAAAGATTGACTACTTTTCATGAGGTTTTAGTATGCGAGTGTTTCGTAATCTTATCCAGTAGTTGTAAGTTAGTATAGTAAGCGAGCAATTATATTGATATCCGGTATTAGTAATAAACATTAATCTTGAATTTGAGATGAGCTTCACGATCAAAAGAATGGAAACAGAGAGTGATGATGTTAGTCTTGAGATTTGATCTGGTAGACTTGACATAGAGTAGGTGAGGAATTGAGATGTTAGCTACAAAGAATATGAGTGGTACAAGTGAGAGATCCTAACTTTTAGATAAGGGCGGTGAAGTGTGGCTAAGTCATAAGAGTAACAAGAACATTAAGAGGTGTACTCGAGATTGTATGTAATCAGATGAGGTTCCAATTAAGTTTCTTGTTCTCATGTATTCCTAGAGAGTATATTTGAGATTTCAATTCGGAATAGGCTGAAGTAAGCATTTTTTCCCCTTAAAGAGTTAGATGAAGGGGCGTTATAAGCCAATGAGAAGAGGTTAATAGAAGCATCTCAGAAAGAATTCTTAGAATGAGTCTTAGTACCTACTTATGGAAAGTTTAGTAGCCATGAGATAAGTCTTTCCTGAGTATTAGAGTAAAGCAAATGTAGATCAGTTTAGAGATGATGGAATAGATCCATAACTTTCAAATGTCAACTTCAGACCTAAGGAGGAGATGATAAGATGAGAAGCCAAGTCAAGTGTTGAAAATCATATAGTGATGTGTTCAAAAAGAGTTAAGAGTGATATATGGATTCATTCATACTCTAACGTATTCCACAAAGTTCAGTCGTTACAACATCTTGTTGATATTCCTAATATCTGAATTGTGTCTATGGCCTATTCTCATACACTTCAGAGAGATTCACATCTACGCTCAGTTTACAGAATGAGGGGCAAAGACTTTAGCCCATTGGTCTCAATCTTATCCATAAAATTATGGATATAAGCTTCATGATATGAACTTATTCATATAAGCACTCATGTCTCATAGTACGCCTAGTCTCACAAATTCGTGATTTGATCTTAATGGCTCGCAAAATAATGTTATGACATGCATATTATTAAATCAGAACTCTCAAATGAATCGTGCTTATGATCTTTCGCCCTAAAACTCTCTCAATGATCCTTTTTAGTTGAGAGTGGTGTTGTTGATAGTAGTGGTGAAATCCCTCTTGCAATACAGGTCATGTAACAAACCCGAACTGCTCACTATATTGATAATAGAACTCAAACACGATTACAACTTTAGAATCCTAATTGTAATACCCAAACTACTGAATTACAATGGAACTATGGAAATAACAAGTAACTAACAATAGAGATAAGAATGGGGATGAGAAACTTAGACTCTAGAAAAAGAGAGGTCAACCATTTTTTCTTCAATATGCATAACCCTTGAATCACTAACCACTATGCCTTTTGATGGAATCACTCCCTGATGAGTCTGAGATTTGGACTCATTTTGGGCTTTATTTATATAGATTTAGTGCCCTCAAATGCTCATTTTATGCCAATAACTGATGTAAAATCCTTAATTTCCAGGTATATGGATTAAGGAACAAATAAAGGACACTAATTTGCAAAAAGGAACGAAGCGAGCTGAAAGAATGAAGAAATGCAAGCCTGGTGATCGCCAAGTCCACTTGTCGAGTCGCCGAATGGCTATTTGACCGCCTAAAGTTCCAGTGTGCCAAGCCCTGATGGAAAGAACTAAGTTGGCGAGAGAAAGGAGTAGTCGGCGGATCGTCGAGTGGTTCCACGATGCATTGTTATATCGCCCAAAGTTACAGACCTTGAGGAAGATGAATGCCAAGGAAGAAGGGTGATTGAAAGGACTAAAGGGAGGCTCGCCGAGTGGTTCAGCGAGCCCGACTTACTTCACCAAATGGCTCTTCTCAGCATAGTTTTGACGACTATAAATACATTTTTGAACCTTTAGTTTAGTATAAATTACTCTTTAGAAAGAATTTTTATTAAGTTTTGAACTGTGAGACAAATTTTCTCTAGTTTTCTTTAGCTTTGAAGAATTGAAGTTTTCACTTTTGAGAAATTGGAAGTGGGTCTTTGAGATTCTTTGAATTGTTATCTCGTATTAATTGTCATTGTTCGTAGTTGATAATCAAAACCAAAACCCCCCATTTGACATTTGTGTCACCCCCTGATTTGAATTATGTTTTTATTCAATAATTTCTATTTCTATGACTGATTTGATCATATTCGTACTTCCTAATTTATTCTCAAACACGTGCTGCTCCCTGTGGGATTCGACCCCAACTCATTTAGTTGGGTTATATACTGATTAACGACCGCTGATGCTTAGAATTGGATGAAGTATCTTTGATAACGTTACTCAAATCAAAATGGCGCCGCTGCTGGGGATTGGTGTTATTTGAGAATTTTTTTGGTGAAGTTGAATTTTGTTCTTTTTAGTCATAGTTGAATCTACTTACTTGTAGTAGTTTTTTTGTGTGTACTTGTTGCACAGAGGAAATGAGCATGTCTTGTAACAATGGTAGCCAACTGGACCACCCTTCTTCAAAAATGATGATTCTTCGGGATAACATCCTAAATTTCAAGAAAGTGGAAGGTGAGACAATTCATGAGTCATAGCTGAGATTTAAGGCACTATTGTTGCATTGCCCAGCTCATGGAATTCCAGATAAGTTGCTATCGGACTGCTTCTATAGAGGTCTTGGTCCTGAGAAAACAGGAGTGGCTGACCAACTTACTCCGGGTGGTCTAATACGACAACCCTATGCAATAGTAGCCCAACTCCTTGATCACATGACTACAACTAACAAGGAGACTGAGAAGTACCAGAATTTGGCCACACTATTGACTCAGCTGGATCTCTTGGCCAGAAATATCATGGAATTGGAAATGCCATACAAAAAAAAAGATAGGTGCATTCCTCCTTATGAGCATAGAAATCCCAAGAACTATGAGGATGGACAAGTGGAAGAGGTACTCTCACTCATTCTCCACAAAGTCGAAGATCACGACGGAGTGTTGAAAGAGATAAGAGAGAATGTCTCAATGCTGAATCAGATGGCGACTTCTCATTCCAGATCTATTCAGCTACTAGAGACCCAAATGGGTCATATGTTGTCTCATCTCTAACCGAGACAAAAAAGGGATTGCCTAGTGATCCTATGGCAAACCCCAAAAATGAAATATGAGTGAGGACTTGCATCGTGCCACGACGTTAACTAAGGCGCTGCTTGGGAGGCAACCCAAGTTTTTATTACTTTATTATTTTTTTTATAATAATTGTGTGTTGATTGTGCAGGTTGAAGTGTAGAATGTGTTTGAAAAATGCAGTTTGGCGAGAAAAATGTTCGGTCGGTGACTCGCCGAAGAGATCTGCGAGCCCGACTTGGACCATCGTTGGGCTCAAGAAATCAGAAGATGGAGTCTGTAAAACTCGGCGGGCCCATGGACAAGTCGGTGAATCATCGAACATGTCGACGAGCCCGACTTTATCCGCCGTTTTGACCCCGAAGTTGACTGGAGGTTCTGTAAAACTCGGTGAGGTAAGTAACCACTCGGCGTGTCATCGAAAGGGAGAGAACTGGACGGTTTTTAAAAGGCCAAAGGTTTAAAATTTCAAACTTTTTCACATTCCCTCACTTTTTAACTTCACAAAATCACACCCGCACTATATTTTCTACATTTTTCGCGTTTTTACTGCTTCCTAGTTGTCGATCTTGTGTTTGGAGTAGGAAATCTTTGCCGCCTAGCATTTCAAATCATATATTCGGCATTAAAGGTTGGTTTTTCGAACCCTACAACTCGTAATTAGCAGTTAAACTCATTTGCAATCATTTTGTTCTTAATGATGTGTGCTGGGCCTCGCTAAAATCATAAATGTGTGCTTGTGTGCCTGTTTTAATTACATTATCATTCCTATAAAGCCTAATTGTTAATTTCCCAAGTTTCGTGCTTTAAAATTGATAGAAATCTTGTTGCGTTGTGCTTAATTATGTTGGGCCTAGTCGGGTGAAGTATGAGTAGCCCAAATTTGTGACAAATGACATGTTTTTCCCAATGATGGAGCGGTTGACGTCATTCTTAAGGGCTAAAGTTGTCAAATGGTCAATTTTGGCCAAACCGGGAGAAGTCTAAGTACCCCGGTGGCATGCGTCTTATGGGTCTGAGTCTAATTGAATAAGTGCATGGTTTGATTTTATTTTTGGGGGAAGCAAGATTGATTTTGGAAGTCGGGTTGAAAGTAGGCACGTTGGGTAGTTTGGCGAGCTGGGTCAAGCTCGCCGAACCACTCGGGGGTTCGTTGAATCCCCCTTTATTGCCTTTGTTTTCATGCTAATGTTAAGTTTGGGTGCTTTAATTTTCGGCGAGAAGCTTGAGTTCGGCGAGTGCACTCGGTGACTCGCCGAATGTCTTCTTTGATCACCATTTCTACGTCCCCAACCTTCAAAATACACTGCAACTTTCGGTGGGCTTGTCTGTGTTCACCGAATGGTGTCGGCGAGAAGCCGAAAGGGCCTTCCCATCACTGACTGGCCATTTTTCTAGAAATTTTTTAAGCCAATCCTTTCTGCGAGACCGATCTGGCTCGCCAAAGTGATTCGGTGACTCGCCGACCGATTCGGCGAGTCTGTCTACAATCTATTTTCCTGCATTTTTCTTGAATTATTTCTAACTCTTTTTGATATATTTTGCAGATATGGCTAGACGAAAGGTAGCCGGCCGCGACATGCCACCCTGCAAGAGGGCAAAGGGTATCACAATGAACGAGGATGCAACTGCATCCAGGGCAAAGGCAACCAAACTTCCTACCACGGGTGGGAAGGGCAAAGGCAAAGGCAAAGCACCTGCTCCTGCATCACTGGTGGTCAGCTTTGACAGTGACGGAATTTATGCCACTCACCTCACCACTTCTGAGAGTGAGGGTGAGCACCAGGATCCTCGGGCTACCACTTGTGAGCTTGAGGATGATGAGCTACTGATAGCCCAGAGAGCAGAGCTGCGATCCAAAAGGTTGAATGATCTGTCTAGGATCAGGAATCCCCAGGCTACTGCCCATCCTCCTGCTCTAGACCAGGCTGTGGTCCCAGAACCACCTGCACAGGGTCCTCCTCCTCGGTCTATGAATAGACTGAAGACTAAGGGATTGATAACCATCATTGATACGCTCAAATTACACCTCCCTAAAGAAGTATAAGCGATCGTTGTCAAATAAAGAACCCAACTTGTAGGTTTGGGTCAATTCCACGAGGAATATCGTTTAGACTTAAACTTAACTCACTATTATATCCGTTTAGTCAAGTTATTTTTTAGACAAGTAAGCAAAGTGGGGGATTTACGAAACAAATAATTGTTGATTGTTTAAGTAACGAGTGAGCAAGATTCAAACTTTGTTGTTATCAATGAGTGAGAGAAACTAGGGTGTATGTGTTCCCCATAAGCTTTTAACGCGGTAATCCTAATAATAGTAATCCTTTCCCAGTGTATCACATGCAAAGTGGTAAGTTATAAATCCCTAAGTGCTTGGTCCGCCAAATAGGAAATTTCACCCCGCACCTTGGTCTGGCTACGTGTGTATAATTTACTAACCCTTACCTTTACCTCAGATTAAACATCACATCAATGTATGGCTTAGTTTTTACCCTCGCACCTATTGACATTAGACTATTAGATAGTATCACACTAAATCTCTATTGATAATTCTTTTCTTATTAACTACCTCATTAGTCTGGAAAGTAGCAACAAAGTGAGTTCTAACGTTGGCCACCATTAAAAAGACTTTTAAACGAAAGAATTACCAATGCATGCATCAACACTAGTCAAGAATTACTTAGTTATTATTCATACGTTGTTAATTGCTCATGGTTCCCACAGCCCTAGTTGTGGATTTAGTTACTCATGCTTGAAAGAACACAATTCATATTGTTAGAAGAAGAATTTATGAACTTACGTATTGAGTAGAAGAAACCCATAATCTCCAATTGAAATTTAAAGCAATAATCCTATAAACCGAAATTAGGTAATCAAATTGCCAAAGTTTGCAAATTAATTCCCAAAAAATTACCAAGAACTAAAAGTATACAATGGTGTCTAACCCCCAAAACTGAGGTTTACATACCCTATTTATAGAAAAACTTTTCATAAACAAAAAGGAAATGAAATAAGGAAATAAAGTTGTTGGATGTGGCTTCGATCGACGAGACTGACCTTCGGACAATTGGTTAGACCAATGGTCCGTAAGTCCCTTCCGTAGCTTGACACTTAGACTTTTCTCTCAAAAGCTGGAACCTTCAACTTTCAGAAACAAACAGCGGGTGTGCAGTACGTCCCCTTTCGTGGCTCCACACTTAGAATTTTTAATCAGGTACTGGAACTCCAAATCTCTAATACAAACGACGGATGTGCAGGAGGGCCTGTGGGTCGACCTACGCTCCGTCAATGGCCTCCGTGGTTCCACACTTAGTCAAACTTCCATGATGATCATTCCAGGCCTACACACGATGGACCGTGACTGGACCTACGGTCCGTAGGTAACCTCTGTGGGTGGCTCCTTCTGTAGAAATTCAACTTTCATCTCTCTCGACCTCATCCAATCCTATTTCCTGCAAATATGGCACAATAAACATTAGTTTTAATACAAAATGATCCTAGACACACACAACTCTTAAGTGAAATATATTAAAAATACCGTAAACTCACGGTATATGAACACCCTCAACTTAAATTCGTTGTTTGTCCTCAAGCGACACACTAAGACTCTAAACGACACTTGTGTAGAAGCAGACATTCAAACTCAAGAAATCACATGGCTTTCCATCCCGACTCCCTTTTTTAGTGCAAATCTTTTCATTCAGACTCAATCAAGCTAACTCATGTGGATCAAAATATGACACAAATCGACCAACATACACCACAACATACACTTTTAACAATCACCAAGGTACCAACTTTTCGTTAATGTAACTAGTGCCCTCACTTCAAACGAAATCCTTTTCACACAGAAGCTATGAATTTTAGAATCTTAGGATTCATTCAACACTCACGCTTTGAAGTGACTTCAAGTACAGTTAGTGCTCAATGCCATAGGCTTGCCCTTATTTTCACTGCTTAGATTCTCCAAACTAGTTACTAGGATCACTGTAGGACTTTCTTAGCTTCTAACGTAGGCTCAGGGTCAGGTGTGGTACATTTGGGTACTTTTTAGTGACTATTTTTCCTCCTTGACATTACATTGGCTTGTTACCTCTTCATCGACCTATTTTTGGCATCCTTTCATTTTACTTTCTTTCCCTTAACTCTTTTCAACATGGAATTGACTTTTGACTTTGTGGCTCTTATTTTTCACTTATTTCTTTTTCCTTTACTTTATTTTTTTTTATTTTTGTAAGCACTTTTATTTATCATGTTTTTGCTTCTTTTGCACAAATTCACATCCTCTTCTACCTATTCTTCTTCTCTTTTCAACACAAAACTCTTTTCATACCCATTTTTTTCTTTTAGTTTCCTCTATCATAGCCACCCTCAACTTATGGATTTTGCATTAGTTGAGGTGCACAATGTCCAATGTCGAACCAAGGCCAAGATCAAGGTAACTTCTAGCTTAGCCACCCTCAACTTAGGCTTTTGGCCTAAGTCAAGGTGCACATGTCCAAGGAGGGACCGGGCCAAGACAATGATTTTAGGGAAGGTGAGTTAGGTGAATCAAAATAAATGGTCTATTTAAGGCTCAAATATTTGGATCAAAGGGAAATAATGCTTTCATTTGGTTAGATCATTTTAGGCTTAAGTGGACTAATTTGAAAAATGGCCTATGATCACTTCCCAACTCCTTGCCTAGATCATCCTAGCAGGACCAACGGGGTAAGTTCTAGATTGGTACAAACTGTCTGAACATTCAACCATTCTCACACACTCTTGGCACATTGTTTCATTATCAGATCATCATATTATTTAGTGCAAGTTTTTAGCACCATCAGTAGTGCTCATGCTGCTAGAGGCTCCAACACCATCCTCTCTAGCCCTCTGCTAGCGTATCTCCTCATCAACAGTAGATGCCCTCCGTGTTGCCTCAAGATCCTGACGCTCCATCTTGCGACCACTCCCCACCTCAGTGTCATTAGAAGTCCGACTAGAGCGGGGGCTCTTCCCAACATGACGGGAAGAAGTAGGCGGCAACATCTCATCTCCGAATAATGCATCCAACACTGTATTATCAACCGGTGTCGTGGGGGTAGAATCAGGCTCAGTCTCTGGTGGAGCTATGAGGGTATCAAGATCAGCCCAAGACTAGCTAACTCCATCCGAAAAGCAGAAACATCAGCGGTGGGGGCTAGTCGCTCTAGGACTCTCAGCTCAAAAGCATCCAGGCACTTATGAATGGCCTGGACCTTCTAATCCATCATGTAATTCACATGCTCGATTAGGGTAGCCATCTGGGCTTCTAACTTCTGGACATGAGCTAAGGGCACGACAACAGACCCTAAGGAATGAGTGGCTCTGGAGGAGCTAGGGGACTGACTGGCGGCTGGAGATGGGGAAACTGGGCATCCTCAGTAGTGGTTGGAGGGGAAGGCTCTTCACCCTGCATTTGATCCACATCTTCTACCAAATCTGCTCCCAATGGTGGCACCTCAACCTGTGGCTCTCTACGAGGTGCTGGTACATTGGTCTCATCCTGCATCAGGTCGATATCAAGGGTCTTGGTCGCCTGAACCAGCTTGTCACAGTGCCAAACCGGTACTCTAGCATCCCTGCACAACTAAAAAATGAGGCATGGGAAGGGTAAGGTGGTGGTGGCCTTGAAGGCCCTCTCATGTATCACCACAATCAACATACGGGTAGAGTCCATCTCCAACCCAGCAACTAAGGTTGCAACCATAACTGCGCAGTCCCATGTTAGTACATTGTTTGCCTGAGTAGGGGACACCCGGTTCCGCACCAACAACCAGAAGAATTTGGCCACAAAAGTCAGGGTGCCCTTCTTGATACCCAAGCTCAGGGTTCTAACCCACTCAGCGCGCTCTACATATGTAGCAAGATAACGTCCTAACAAGTGCAATAGAGCCTCCCTCTAATCTACATTCCTCTAGAATGCCCCGCTCCTAACAATCTCCCAACGATAATCAAACTCGACCGTGTTGATTGGCAAAGTGTGGCTCGGACCATAGAGGAACCTGCGGATAGTGGTCTCAGATATAATCAACTGAAACCCCACGCACTAGTGTGGCCTTGAGTGGAGGTTGGGCGGCGGGCTTGGACCATCTATCTATCGAACCACGGAGGATGGTTGCGTAGGAAGCATAGAACTCCCTAACTATCTCCTTTCTAAAGGACCCTGAGCTACGGGCCATCCAGTCGCACCTGTGCCTCTAGAAGAGCTCGTGGATAGCGAGCGCAGTGTGGAGGTTGCATGTGAGAACCATGCACTCATCGGTTACTAGGCACGCCATCCTGTCCTTCTCAGTCAGTAGGCGAGCATCTCGGTATATCTGGAACTGGCCACGTACACATCATCTATTGGGCTCCCAGGAACTGGTTCAAGATCGGTGTTTGGTGGCACTAGAATGTCCCCCGCAATAGTAGCCTCGGAGGATGGGTAGGTGGTGCCATTGGAGCTGCAGCCAGATGCAGAGCCAAAGCCAGAAGCGAACTCAGAGATAGCCGGTGAACCGATCGGTGTATCCCCCTCATCAGAATAGGGACGTCGGAAATCAACTGCTTGGTTTGATTTCGTGTAGGTCTTGGTGCAGTGGGGGATGTCCTAGTGGTAGGTGGGACATATGCAGGGTCTGTCTCAGCATCAGTATCCTCATCGATCAGCCTTAAAGTCGGTGCCACTGATTTTGACTTGCCCTTGGATGCGTAGGTAGGAGCTTTCTTGGGAGCCATGGTACATGTGGAGGCTTAGTTAGAACCAAAACAAACCGATAATACACTCGAAAAAATTTTAGAACAAGAAACAAAACAAAACAAAAACTGACAAAAAAAATCTGGGCAGTAGCTGAACTACGGCCCGTGGGTCCCCTCCATAGGTCAGGATTCCTCGAAGTTGGGTTGCTGATATGAACCACGGATGTGCAGAACAGTCCACCGATGGAACGACGGACCGTAGTCCACCTCTGTGGTTCGACACTTGGTGAATTTTCATTTTCAACAGTCCCACAGACCCAACCTACGCTCTGTAGGTTGACCTAAGATCCGTGGATGGGGTCGTGTGGGTCAGGAGTGTGCTAGGTTTCAGACATGCCTCAGTTTGTACTCTGTATTTCAACAATTCAAACAATCAACCTATGTCTAATCATGTATTTTAACATAATTTATGATAGTTTATCATCCATAAAGTTCTGATTACTCATAATTTACCTTTTTAGCATACCAAACTAAGAACCCTAAGTCAAAACTTCTATTTAGACCTATTACTTGCGATTCATTTTAGTTTTACTAGATTACACACTCACATCATACCAAGGGTTATTGAAGCATACAATTCAACCCTTACCTTTACCTCAAATTAGACATCACATCAATGTATGGCTTAGTTTTCACCTTTGCACCAATTGACATTAGACTATTATATAGTATCACACTAAATCTTTATTGATAATTCTTTTCTTATTAACTACCTCCTTGGTCCGGTAAGTAGCAACAAGGCGAGTTCTAATGTTGGCCACCATTAAAAAGACTTCTAAATGAAATAATTACCAATGCATGCATTAACACTTGTCAAGAATTACTTAGTTGTTATTCATACGTTGTTAATTACTCATGGTTCCCACAACCCTAGTTGTGGATTTAGTTAATCATGCTTGAAAGAATACATTTCATATTGTTAGAAGAAGAATTAATGAACTTACGTATTGAGTAGAAGAAATCCATAATCTCCAATTGAAATTCAAAGCAAAAATCTTATAAACCAAAATTAGGAAATCAAATTGCCAAAGTTTGCAAGTTAATTCCCAAGAAATTACCAAGAACTAAAAGTATACGATGGTGTCTAACCCCCAAAATGAGGTTTACATACCCTATTTATAGAAAAACTTGTCCTAAACAAAAAGGAAATGAAATAAGGAAATAAAACTGTTGGATACGGCTTCGATCGACGAGACTAACCTATGAACTGTGGTTAGACCTACGGTACGTAGGTCCCTTCCGTAGCTTGACACTTAGACTTTTTTCTCATAAGCTGGAACCTTCAACTTTCAGACACAAACGACAGGTGTGCAGTACGGACCGTAGGTCCCTTTTCGGGGCTCCACACTTAGAACTTTTCATCAGGTACTGGAACTCCAAATCTCTGATACAAATGACGGATGTGCAGGACGGCACGTGGGTCGACCTACGCTCCGTCAATGGCCTCTGTGGTTCCACACTTAGTCAAACTTCCCTGATGATCATTCCATGCCTACCCACGATGGACCGTGACTGGACCTACGATTTGTACGTCACCTTTGTGGGTTGCTCCTTCTGCAGAAATTCAGTTATCATCTCTCTCGACCTCGTCCAAGCCTATTTCCTACAAATATGACACAATAAACATTAATTCTAATACAAAATTGCCCTAGACACATACAACTCTTAAGTGAAATATATTAAAAATATTGTAAACTCATGGTATATCAATCATCGAAGAGAAGAGATTGTCTACTGATAAAGTAATAGATAGATACCCGGAGATTATGAGTTGCTTGAGGTCCCACAAGTTCCAAATATTCAGTAGATCCCGTGGCCCTTACCTGCCAAATTGGGTCCTGGAATTCTACACAGCCTATGGAGCCCTCTTGCCACAAGAGAAGAAGCAGGCCACCAAATTCAATCCCGTTGATTATGTGGTTGTCAGGGAAAGGAAGGTGAAGTGTGATAGTGATGCTATCAATGCAGTTCTGGAGTGTACAAATGATATTGAGGATGACTGACAATACATGATCAGAATGAAAATACAGTAGAATATGAAGAAGTGGTTGGCCCCACTATTATTGGAAGGTACTCCTAGGTATATCGAGGCTGGAGCACCCATTGAAAAGAAGGACCTCAATGTAGCAGTGAGGTACTGGTTTGGCTTAATCAGTAGTACTATTATGCCATCCTAGAATGAGTGGATTCTCCGCCACGCGAAAGCAGCCTACCTTGGTTGCATCATTGATGGGACAAGGCTAAACTTGGGTATGATCATTTCACAGGAGATTGTCATGAGGTCCAAGCAGCGCCAAATCTCCCTTCATTTTCCGGTGTTGATCACTTAGTTGTGCAGACGGACTCGGGTTCCTTGAGATGAGAAAAAGGATGTGAAAGTGATTCCCTTATCTTCTACTGATATCCGGTGCATTGAGGCAGAATGCTCGAAGGATGAGGCAGAGAAGAAGAATAAAACCCCGGTGGACACCTCCCTGGTGGACACCTCCCCGGTTGTTGATACCGATACACTACCTGCAGAGGCAGTATTGCCTACTCCGACTCCTGGGCCTTCAGGCATATCTAGTATTGTTCCTTCTGTGACTCTCAGTTCCTCTACATCTCCCCTGCCTCCCAGGTCTACTATTGCTGCTTCCCGACCTCCACTTACCCAGGTTGTGATACTACGGATGGGGCAGCTAGCACATTATGCTGATAGGTGTGCCTCCAGGCTTGAGGCCACCATCCTCGGGATGATTGAGAGGGCCCTCACTGCTGTTGTGATACCTCTGAGTGTGTCTATTGATGCCCTTGCGGCAAGGATAGCAGTGTGTGAGCGAGGCCAAGGGGCCACTGAGGAGGTAACGGCTCTAAAGGCCACTATTGTTGAGCTGAGGAAGGACGTGGACTAGTTAAAGTCCATGGATATGTCCATGATTTTTGGGATGGTGGAGATCCCTGACATGCCAGCTGATACAGATATGCCTCCGGCTACCACCGGAGATGAGGTTTGAGTTGAGGATATGGCTGATGCTGAGTCCGAGGTTGAGACTGATGAGGAACAGCTTGGTGTCTATGAGGAGGCTACTTATGAAGGCCTTACAGAAGTTGAGGAGGCAGTGGTAGATTCAGCCGCGCAAATCTCAGTGGCAGACACACCCATGGCTGACCCTAGTAGAGCTTGTAGTGTTGATATTGCACCAAGCACTGATGCCCTAACAGATGGAGCGACTGTGTAGACAATACCTTATTTGCCTCCCTCTCTGTCTTGTTTTATTGATGATTTAGTATTTTGTTGCATTTGAGGACAACTGCTTTTATTTGTGGTGGGGTGAGGTATTTTCATACCTACCTCTTGATATTATTATTTTTGTATATATATTACGTTTTGTGGTTAAATTTTGTTTTCGTATTGTGTTGTGGATGTTTGAGCTTATAGCTCCTTGTTTTAAAATGCAAATGACTTTTGGACCCTTCTGGAAAAAAATTCCACCTTTTGTTGTATTTGAATGTGGCTGTTCTTTTGCAAATTTGAATGTCGGTCATGATCAATACTGATGACTTGAATAGTGCTCTTAATCGAACAAAAATGAATATGCGGCTATGATGAGGCCAAATGAAGTTGCATAGACAATATATGAACTTTTTGCATCTCGTTGTGACTAGCTGATTATCGAATGAAGTCTCTTGTGATGAATATTGCACACTAGCGAAAATGTAGAGTCTTGTTTAATATTGGTGCCAATGCCTCGTGTGATGAACTTATCATGAACCTTGTGTGATGACACCTAGAATTTTTCCCGTTGATCCGGTTGACTAAGTAATGCAAGCTCTTTAAATGATTTTAGGCAACAATTTTGATGAGTGAAACAATTTGACATTATACCTCTTTTGTGGCCTACCTTGTGAGTGTGTGAACTTTGCTTGAACACCTTTTGAGCCTTACCCTTTTCTAGGAAGAAACTTGATGCAATTGTAACCCATTTTTATCCATTCACCCATAATCCTAATGAACTGTGGTTTGTGTGAATAGCCAACTTAGGCCTAAAGCCTAAGTTGGGGGTGTGGTGAAAAGAGAAGGTAAATCAAGAAGTGCAAAGAAGTCCCCCTTGATCCATGATTTTGAGAAAAATGGAATCCCTCCATACAATAAAAAAAAAAGAGAAAAAGAGAAGAAGAATGAAAAGAAAAAGAACGAAAAAGTTGAGAAATAAAGTTGTGAAAGTTGGAAAAGAAATAGGGTGTCCAGTATTCCATGAGAAGTGAATAATGGGGTAAATTTTGAGCATGAGTGAAAATGATGAAGAAATGAAAAGAAAGTGATGTTCATACCATATTTCATGATGATAGCAGCCACTTAGCCTAAATGACCATACCTTTACACTCATCCCCATTACAGGCCTTGAAAATACCTTTTTTATCTTGAGTGAGCTGAAACGAATGTTGGCTGGAAAATAAGGGCAAACCTATGGGTGAAGGCATGCATGTGTTCATCTTTGTTAGTGTGAGAGTTGTATGTGATTCCGGAGCTATAAATTGTTGAAGAATTGTGTGAATATGGAATCATTCTTGTGTGAGGGCATTTGAGTACTTTTGTTGAGCTTGAACTTGCATTTGAAGCAAGTACTGAACTTGAGAATCTTTGATGATGGTGAGTCACAACTTGAATCCTTGAGTGCACAATTGATCCTTGAATAAGTAGGTTGAGTCTTGTTGTATGCATTTATGATTGAATCTTTGTAGCACTGTCTGAGAAATCCTTTTTGAACTGCTGAACTTGAGCTTTACTTGAGGACAAGCAAAAGTTTAAGTTGGTGGTGTTGATGAGTACCAGATTTGGACTCATTTAAGGCTTTATTTATATATATTTAGTGTCCTCAAATGCTCATTTTATGCCAATAACTGATGTAAAATCCTTGATTTCTAGGTATATGGATTGAGGAACAAAGAAAGGACACTAATTTGCAAAAAAGAACGAAGCGAGCTAAAAGAATGAAGAAATGCAAGTCTGGTGATCGCCAAGTCCACTTGGCGAATCGCCGAATGGCTATTTGACCGCCTAAAGTTCCAGTGTGCCAAGCCCTAATAGAAAGAACCAAGTTGGCGAGAGAAAGGAGCAGTCGGCGGATCGCCGAGTGATTTCAGGATGCATTGTTATATCGCCCAAAGTTACAGACCTTGAGGATGCTGAATGCCAAGACAGAAGGGCGATGGAAGGGACTAAATGGCGGCACGCCGAGTGGTTCGGCGAGCCCGACTTACTTCGCCAAATGGCTTTTCGTAGCATATTTTTGACGACTATAAATACATTTTTGAACCTTTAGTTTAGTATAAATTACTCATTAGAACAAATTTTTTTTAAGTTTTGAATTGTGAGACAAGTTTTCTCTAGTTTTCTTTAGCTTTGAAGAATTAAAGTTTTTCACTTTTGAAAAATTAGAAGTGGGACTTTGATATTCTTCGAATTGGAACATTGTAAAGACGAAATCAATCTTACCCAGTTGATGGAAACTCAATTTCATAACGATTTTTATCTTTTTATAATGTCTAGCTAAAACCCCAATTCTTGGGGTGTGATTATGTGATTATGGGTTGATTTAGTTTATGAGTATTGTTAATTGTTAGTCTAAATGCTATTTAGAAGTGAGTTCAATCATTAATTGTGGTTTAATTTAAGAATTGTAGTTGCAAATGCAATTCTACCCTTACGTTTTTTGCTTGCTCGAGAGAGAGGTTTTAAAACTAAGCTTATTGATTGATGGTCTGTGGGTATTGGGTTGACATGAGTTCAGCTAAAGAGAGAGAATCCTAAACCTAATCCCACACATTCAGCTCAAGAGACTGAATGGACTAAGGTGTGGGCTATTCTTATTTTGCTTGCTTGTTGATGTTCAAGAGAAATCAACTTGATTCGGGATAAATTGTTTGAGAGAAAGTTTGTCTCCTCTATAGCCTAGCTTACTCACTATTATCTAGCTATTTTATAATAGCTGCAATTACCCATTTATCTATATTAGCTTATAATCGAATCACATCCTAAGAACCCGTCTCATTATTGTTATCTCATAATGATTGCCACTATTAATAGTTGATAATCAAAACCAAAACCCCCATTTGACATTCGTGTCACCCCCTGATTTGAATGATGTTTTTATTCGATAATTTCTATTCCTATGACTGATTTGATCATATTCGTACTTCCTAATTGATTATCAAACACGTACCGCTCCCTGTGGGATTCGACCCCAACTCATTTAGTTGGGTTATATACTGATTAATGACCGTTGATGCTTAGAATTGGATGAAGTGTCTTTGATAGTGTTACTCAAATCACTATCTCACCCATCACTCGATCCATTCCCAAATTAACCTGGCCCTATTTCTTGTTCTCAGCCCAATAGCTCTTTCCAGCCAATAACTACTTGCATGATCTTGGTATCCATATTGGGTTGGAGTTGGTTCATAACAGGCCAGTTTCAAAATACTGGCTCAATTAAATCTCTAGCCCTAAATTTAAAAAATCCCATCTCAGCTTATCGACTAGTAACAAGGAAAACACTCACCATAAGCGGCTTATGGTGATGTTTACTGAGACCTACAATCATCACAATTGTCTTATGGATTGTTCTCTTGGATCTTTATTGAATGATTCTATTACAGAAACATCTTACTCGGATATTCTATAAAAATTCCTTATCAATGTTTTTATATTTTGGGTTCTCTAAATGGATTGATTTGTCTAACTTATCACGGCAGAGAGAAAGGACATGTATTTCTATGGAATCCATCAATTAGAAAGTGCAGGAAATTGCCTAGTTTTGAAATTGTACTAAGAGATGTTTCCGATTATGGTTATTGTTTTATATATGATGAGTTTCATGATGATTATAAGGTAGTAGTCATTATCTTTATTCTCGAACATGTCAGTTCAAATCGAGTTAAGGTAAAAATATATAGTCTAAGGAGTAATTCTTGGAGAAGTGTTGATCCTAGTTTTCCTCCAAGTGGATGTTTGTGGAAAGTTTATGAACGGGAAGCTTAATTGGACTAATACTACTTTTGGTCTCGGATATAATACCACGGATATTAGTCGGAACATTGTTTCTATTGATTTGGCTGATGAGAAATGGGGAAAGGTAGAGAAGCCCTCCCATGGGGAAGGAGATATTGCTACCCAACTAGAAGTGTTGGGTAGTAATCTTTCTATCTTTTGTTATAACAAGGGAAAGTATGTATATATTTGGGTTATGAAGGAGTACGGGGTTAAAGAATCTTGGACAAAGATGCTTAGCATCAACCATGTTGATAGTCCATATGTGCTTGATCTACCCTATTTCATGTCAAATAAAGGTGAAATTTTTGTTGGGATTGGACAAAGTTTCAAGATATACAATCCAAAGGATATCTCGTTCAATCCAAAAATTATTAACTTTGATGGTTATCAATAGGCTACGGAAGTCTAGGTTAAAAGCCGAGCCTAGTTTCTCCTTTTCCATCGGAGGACCGAACTAGTGATGCAACAACAATACAGGCGAAAAAAGCTCAGATCAAGACAATCAAGTAACAAATAACTAGTAAGAGTTTCGCTATGCCTATTTTCCTCTGTGTGATTTAATTATATTTGTTATTTCAACTACAGAAATTGCATATGTAAACGACATTTAGACCACATTGCTTTTGGATTTTGTTAGTCATTTTCCCTTATTAGAAAAGCACCAGATAATTTGAAATACTCCTTCACCAATGTTTCATATTTAGTGGAACGGATTTCACTTACCAATCTCTACCTTTAAAAGTTCTTTGAATATGTTCCCTACAAATTTTTCATACCGGTCTTTCTCTGTGTCATTTAGACACAACGTACCAAGTTCATTTTTGAATCAAAAAACTAACCAGTTAGTACTCTGCTTTTAAATATCTAGCACGCGAATATTGGATGCTTGCAGGTACAACCAAGCAAAGACACACTTAAACTCCTCTGTCTGTGACATGAGTGATTTATCACCCCAGGAAACTATTTACATGCTCAATACAGATGCAACGATGGACAATAACATGAATTTTGTAGGAATGGACTATGGATTTTAGGATTTACTTTGTCAACGTCAATTACAGATGTTTTCTAAGCTAAATTACTTGCTCTCTTACATGGACTGACTATAATTTTTCCACATAATTTGTAGCCTCCGGAAGTTAATATTGATTGCCCAGGAAGTAGTAAATTTACTTTATAACACTAACATACACAACTCTTCAATTTGGATGATTGCATGTGGTTCCCCGGAGGCTGAGTACTCCAAAGGGCGATCCATATCACAGATAACATAATAGAGTATAGCTGATAGCTTAGTAGCATCCTTGGAAGATATTTTTACTATGACTTTGGGGACAGACCTGAGAACAAGGGTTGGATATACAAGTTTGTAAAACGTCATGTAGTAATATATTTATTTTTTCAATCACTAAATGTTAAAAAACACTCATTTCAATTATTATATTGATTTGTATTAAATTTACTAGTTTTTGGATACGCGTGTTGCACCTGTGTTTCGTGAGAATTTTCATAGATTTGTTGGAATAATTAAAATTATATGACAACATGTAGTGAGTAATAAAATGCAATAATTACTAATATATCTTTAAAATATGGAAAAAAGTACCACATAAGGAGCGTATTTTAATGTTTAAAATCAAGTTCTTGAAGCAACCAACAGTAAGTTTTGAATTTTGGTTAGTAGTTAGCAAACTTTCAATAAAGCCACAAATAATTAATCAATCAGAAATTCATAGAAAATTAAATTTAAAAAGTTTAATTAGATTAAAAATACAAAATAAATACAATGTACTCATTTTCTCAAGACTTTAATCATACAATAAAGATGTAAAAAGAAATATAGAAACAGGACATAATTTTTTTGAGTTCTTGTCGACTCTTTCTATCATAGTTGTCACGCCCCGAGGCTACCCCCTTGACGTAAACACGGGAGTTAGGATCACGAGTGAACCCAAGCTAACCCTGCTGGCATATCATGAGCATACTAAGATAAACTGAAATGAGAAATACTATGCGGAAGCTTAAAACATGATATAAACTGAAATGGGGAATACCCACTACCATCTGAATATATAAACTGTGAGTTTAATGGCAACTGAAAGATCAAACACCAAGCTAAAAGTGAATCTAACTATGTCTGAATAAAAGCCTCTAACTGACTAGAGATGCTGGGACATGCCCAAACTAACTCTAGCAAAACTGAAACTGAAAGACTGAAAGACTGAAAGTAAAAGAAAACATGTTTATCATCCTCGAAGAATGAGGACTCACCACTGATGATGTTGAGTACGGATCGGGAACCGATCTACACATGATCTGAATGATGCGGACCTGAACCTACATCACGAGAAGATGTAGCTCAGAGTATGCATTTGTACTTGAATGGTTCTGAGCATGCAGGATAGGCTAAAGATGAACAATATATACATAATTGAATAGAGCATATTGATTAATGATATAAGATGAACATGATGAATATACTAAACATACTGAATATGAAATAAATTGAATTTAATTACCAAGTACACAACATGTTGAGATTGAATACTGAAGTATAACTCAAGACCTGGTCAAATGCACTGAAGTCTGACTTATGGGAACTATTATTAACCGACATAAAACCATATGAGCTAAACGTGGAGTCCGATGTATATGCCCCATCCAGAGGACCCAATATACCTTGCCAGGGGTATAAAGGCATGACTAGCGTGATCACTAATTATGATGCCCAAAGAAGGGACTTACCTACGGGGGCACGTAGTTCTGGGACTATGAGGGTGATTGGCCCTAGTCCAACTCGGTATTAAGCCTACTCCCAATAGAATGTATAAAATACAATATAACTGAAATAAACTGGACAGCTCGAGATTCTGACATGCTAACTTAGAATGCAACATTAAGTACTGATAATGAAACATTTGACAACTAATGCATGTATATTGGTATAAATTGACCTAGCAACTGTAATTCATGAACTAAACGAATCTACACAACTAGGATTCTGAATTTCATGAAAGAATTGAGCAACATAGTTACGAAAATGTAATATTCTGATTAGGATTAATCTAACAGCTAAATCACAGCAATAATCTAAAGTTCTAGAAACCCTAAGTCTAAACATAATGAATTCTAGGGACCTAATGGGTGAAAGGAACCCACTAGTGAAATCCCACATACCTGGTGACGAAATAAACGGAGAAATCCTTTGATTTCGGGCTGAAACTTGAAAGAACCCTATTGATTGTTTTAAGGAAAACTGCCACCTCTTTCTTCTTCTTTTGTTCTAAGCTTGAATGATCTTAGTGAATGGTCGATTAGGGTAAGTTCTGATTAAGTTTCTAGGCTCAAACTGACCAAAACTACATAGTTTAGGGGTTAAACGATGTAGTTTAGGTGTCCAACACATAGGGGAAAAGCCCAAAATGACCCCACTTAAAATCTGACGGGGCCCGACCACAGATGCAATGATGGCCCATCACAAGGACCACAGACCTTCGTATGGGTCATGGTATGCTGGCCAGTGGCTACTGATTTTGGGGTCCTGTCCACGAGCCCTACCACGAATTGTGTGGAGGACCATAAAAGTCACTGTGGTCCCTCACTTGGGCTGGTGGTCTGTTGGCTCAGGTCCACGGACCCTCCCATGGCTCGTCATCAAGACCACGGCCTGTGGAGGGCTTCGGGGTCTGATGTCAGATCTTGGGAGGTTCTTCCTCACTCCCATGAGCATTAGTTGGTCCATGTGGAGATCCACGTCCCGTGAAGGGTCCTGTGGTCCACCACTGTTGGGTTGAGTGTGAACCATGGACAAGTCGATGGACCGTGGTTCCGTTCACGATTCATGAACCCTGTCGTGGTTCACCCACTTTCCTGTTGTTCTAGTCTGATCAGTTTTGAGGTGTTACAATATCTCCCCCTTGGGAACATTCGTCCTTGAATGAAGTCTAAACTAGCTGAGTATGGAGGAAAAGAGTTGCAACCCTACCATTAAGTACTAGAAACTAATTTCTGACCTAACTGAGTTCCAAGAACATGCAAATACGCTTATAATTCAAGACTAACTGAAAGAACATGATAATAAGATTGAATTTACGACAAGAGTAAACTGGGAGACTGGAGAGGAACTATTACCTCAATCTGGAATGGAATCAGAAGGAAAGAGATGAGGATACTTGGCCTTCATGGCTGCTTCTGCTTCCCAAGAAGCTCCCTCTACGGAATGACTCCTACACAAAACCTTAACTGAGGCGACTTCTTTGTTTCTCAACCTTCAAACTTGACGATCAAGAATTTTAACTGGCACTTCTTAATAAGTGAGACTATCCTTCACAGCCACACTTTCCAATGGTACAATCGATGTTGGATCACCCACACATTTCTTCAACAAGGAAATGTAAAAAACCGGATGGACTGCTCTTAGTTATGCTGGCAACTCTAACTCATAAGCCACTTAACCAACCTTTTTCAAGATCTTGTAGGGGCCTACATATCTAGGACTGAGCTTCCCTGTAACACCCCGAACCCAAAACAGACCAAAATGCAGATTTTGAGAAGTTGCAAGTGCAACTCACGGTTGCCATCCACGGACTGTAGGTCACACCACGGCCCGTGCTGGTGTTCCGTGGTTCACCACTGCAACCCCTCCCCAACCCGCTCAGAAAAATTGGCTAAGTCTCGACCCACGGTCCGTGGTCTGTGTCTGTGAATCGAGGCCTCCTTTACCTAGCCTCTAACATGAACTACGGTCGACCAGCATGGACCGTCATTCGATCCACAGTCCGTAGGTCTGACCGTAGGTAAGGGTCAACAGCCAGTTAGCTGAAAATTGTTGATGGGTCAACTTCAGATGCTCATAACTTTTAGCACAAAAGGAATTATGTGTTCCATTACCTATTATATGATATATAATTGAATCCTCTTTCAAACTCCACCGAGTTTGCTAAATTACGACCTCCGAGTGAAAAGTTATGCTCATTTTAGTGAAGCCCTATTGGGCAGACTTGATCGACGGACTCAATCAACGGACCGTCGATGGATTGACGGCCCGTCAGTCCAATCCGTCGATCACTCCGACAGCAATTAAGTCAGGGGCCTTTTGATCTTTACCTTTTTCGTTTAACCCCTAAGATACGTCATTTAGACCCTAAATAATGAGATTTTAGTCAGTTTAAGCCTAGAAACATAACTAGAACTTACCTAAGTCAAATCATTAATCAAACTTAGAAGAATTAGAACGCTAAGAGGAGAAGGAAGTCAAGAACCCTAGTTCAAGAACGCAGCAAGGTTCCATCAGTTCCAGCCCAGAAATCAAAGGATTTCTCCGTGAAATTCGTCACCAGGTATGTGGGATTTCACTAGTGGGTTCCTTTCATCCAATAGGTCCTTAGTTTTCAGTCAGTTTCTTGATTCCCTTATTATGACTAGATCTAGGGTTTCTTGAATGTTAGAATTATTGGGTTCTTAGCTGTTAGAATGATCCAAATCAGATTAGTATGTTAATATTCAGTTTATTGCATGAATTCCAGAACCCTAGCTATGTATTTCTTTAGTTCTTCAATTACACATGCTAGGTCAGATATTTCAG
>JAJOOO010004385.1:0-29312 GCA_029582685.1 Solanum piurae | reverse complement strand
ATTTAAATTAAAATATAATATATGTCACGAATGTATTATCAAGTTAGCAAGATCTCCTGACTTCAAAAATATATTATTTTAAAATGTTCCAAGTTATTTTTTTAAAAAAAACTCATAACAAATGTAAAATTATGTGAATATACATGAATAATTTAAAATTTATTATTTACAAAATAATTTTTATATTTAGTAATATGAAATCATTTACATTTGGTCCCTACACAAAATTAAAATCTAATAACTATAAAAAAAATAGTAACATTAATTAAAAGTCATATTTATTTATGTAAGTATAAAATTATTAGAAATTCAGCTACTGCACATTAATTATTTAGTTATTACATTATAATTCTCTTAGTTATTACATTATAATTCTCTTAGTTATTACTAATTATTGCAAATGGTATTCAAAATCTTTTACATTCTTAATTATAATTTTATGAATTCCATTGTTATTACATTACATATTTCTATCTTTCATCTTCCCTTATATTAAATTTTGACCAATAATGTTTTATATTATTATACCACCCCTATATATGTGATATCACGGTTTTGTTATTTTTCCTTTGACAAATCATGCTTGGTTGAATAAATTGAAAAATCGTCTACAAGTATATGAACTATATCTTTGTTGGGTGTAAGATGAACAAGTGATTATATATGTGATTTCACAGATATAATATATTCTTTAATTTTAATTTTTAGTTTTTCTGGTTAAAAAAGAAAGAAACCTTTCTGAGTTAACTATGGACAGTCAGATAACTATTTGTATATAAAATACAAATTAATATACAGAAAATAGTTCTAAAAGATAAAATGTAGTTGTTCTCTTCACATATTCATATGATATCTAAACAGTGTAACGTGGAATACACGTGCAAAGCACATCTGGTTAGAGTACAAGAAAAATACACAATAAATATCATCTATAAAGTAATTTTAGTGAGATACGACTAATTACATGATTGAACCTCATCAAATTGAAATAAATATATACATTATTGCATTTAACTAATAAAAGTTTTCATTCAATATCTTCATAGGTTCGCGTGAAAAAGAAATATATATGATGATCCACATTGAACATTAACATAATAATCTACAATATTATTGTGTGTTAAGATTATTATTCAAATCTTCACTTAAATAAGAAATATTATTTACCATAACATATATTTTTTGAATTGGTAATCACGTGCAACGCACGTGTCAAAAAATTAGTATATATATATATATATATATATATATATATAGGTAGAGACGTCGTCTGTCGCTTTTTATTAAAAATAATTATTTATAAATTAAACAATAACCACTCTGACATTTTTAATTAATTTTAATTTATTAATTATTTTAAAAAATAATTAGAAAAATATTGAATTGTATATGAAAGTTAGATTACTTTGAAGTTAGAAAAATATTGGATAGAGTTCAGATCTTGAACATAATAGTTCTTTTTTGTATTCTATTATTTCTTAAAGGAGGCATGTAAATGAATATATAACTACTGCTAAGTTACAATATATGGAAAGAATTAATATCTTCCTATTTTATAAAGATTACTAGAATCGAGCAGTTTCTTATTTACAAAGATTACAGAATCAAGCCCTAAAATATCTCTGCACTTCCCCTCAAGTTGGTGCATAGATGTCGAACATGCCCAACTTGCTCCCAAACTAGGAGAACATTTTATTCGAAACTGCTTTAGTAAGAAGATCAACCAATTGGTCCTCCGATCGAATCTTGGGTAAATTTTGTATATTTCCATCCAATTATTCCTTGATGAAAAGCTTGTCTACTTCTACATGCTTGGTACGATCGTGTTGTACAGGATTATGTGCAATATCACGTGCAACCTTATTATCACAATATTTGGATTGGTCCCTTAGGTGGATTACCCAAATCTATTAAGCGAAGTCTCAACCATAATGCTTCACATATTCCAAGTGCCATTCCTCTGAATTCCGCATCCGCACTTGAGCGAGCAACAACATTATGTTTTTTGCTTCTCCATGTAACAAGATTTGCTCCCACAAAAGTGAAATATCCCGAAGTTGACCGTTTGTCATGAATAGATCCATCCCAGTCAACATCCGTATAGATATTTATGACTAGAGGATCTGCACATTTTGTGAATAAAATTCCCTTGGCTGGAGCAGACTTCAAATATTTCAAGATGCGCATAATTGCATTCATATGTTGCTCTCGAGGATTATGCATAAATTAACTTACCACACTTAAATAATAAGCAAGGTCTGGTCTTGTGTGTGCTATGTACATCAATCTTCCTACAAGTCTCTGATATCTTCCTTTATCAATTGGAATTTGATTAGGTTCAACACTTAATTTCAGGCCTTCTTCAACAGGTGTATCAGTTGGTTGGCAAGGTGTCATGCCAGTTTCCTTTAACAAATCTAAAGTATATTTTCTTTGGGATAAGAAAATTCCTTTAGATGATCTAGACACTTCAATTCCAAGGAAAAACTTTAATGGACCAAGGTCTTTCATCTCGAATTCCTTAGACGGGTAGCTTTGGAGAGCTTTCCTTTCTTCAGGGTCATTTCCAGTCACCACCATGTCATCAACATATACAATAAGGGCAGTAATTTTACCTTGTTGTCTCTTCAAGAACAAAGTGTGATCGGTGTTGCTTTGAGTATAGCCAAATGCCTTCATAAATTTGGTGAATTTTTCAAACCACGCTCTTGGTGATTGTTTCAGTCCATAAAGTGATTTCTTCAATCTGCATACTCTATAATCATGTGATCTTGGTATCTTGTACCCTGGAGGATAGTCCATATAGACTTTGTATTGTTCTATCATACCATCTGCTTTGTACTTGACTGTATACATCCATCGACATTCAACCGTTTTCTTTCCTGGTGGACAAGCAACAAGTTTCCATGTATCATTTTTTTTCAAGGATTTCATCTCTTCATCCATAGATGCTTTCCACTTGGGATCAGTTAAGGCTTTCTGAACATTGTGTGTGTAACACCCCGTATGCTAGAACTACCAAAATACAGTTGCAGGTGCAATCGATGGGCACCACCCACAGACCGTAGGGTGACCCACGGTCCGTCCTTGTGGTCCGTGGTTCACCATCTGCATCTCCTTCCAGAAAAGGCCCAGAAAATCACCTAAGGGTCAGCCCACGCCAGGACCTACGAACCGTAGGTCAGGCCATGGTTCGTGGTCCAGGGCCATGGGCCAGACCCCTAACTTTGAATCCCAGAACCCCCATCGACGGTTGCCAAGATGGACTGTCGGTCCATCCACGGTCCGTTGGACTGGTCCATTGATGACCCTCAACAGCTTTTAAGTCAGGGATTATTTTTTTGCCTTATGCGTTGAAACCCTAAACTGCATCGTTTAACCCCTAAACGTGGTTTTGAGTATTTTTAGTCTAGAAACAAAATTAGAACCTAACCTAATCAAGCATTCACCGAAAATTCATCAATCTTAGAGCAAAACAAGAGGAAAAATTCAAGAATCTCTAGTTCAAGAACGCATCAAGGTTTCGTCAGTCCTAGCCCCAAAAATCGAATGATTTCTCCATGATATTCATCACCAGGTATGTGGGATTTCACTAGTGGGTTCCTTTCACCCATTAGCTCCCTAAAATTCAGTCAGATTCTTGATTCCCTCCATATTATCTAGACCTAGGGTTTCTAGAATTTCAGCAGATTATTATGAATTTGTTATTTTAATGTTCCTAATCAGATTATCATGTAGTAGTATCATTTTTGCCCATATTCATGCATAAACTCAGAACTCTAGTTATGTAGTTCTTTTGGTTCATGAATCACATAAACTATGACAGATACACAGATATACATGCCTCACTTTTTAAATGTTTCATTATCAGATATATATGTTGCATTTTAGATTTTGCATGTCAGATTATTGAGTTATCCAGTTTACTTCAGTATGTTATAAATTTCACGTATTCAGTTGGGAGTAGGTTTATATCGAGTTGGACTAGGGTCAGTCACCCTCAAGTCCGAGAACTACGTGCGCCCGTAGGTTATAAGTCCCTTTCCTATCAATTTAGTGATCACGCTAGTCATGCCTCTATACCTTTGGCATGGTATATTGGGTCCTTTTGATGGGGCGTATACATCAGACTCCACGTTCAGCTCACATGGTTTTATGTCGGTTATTAGTAGCTCCCATAGTCAGATTCTAGTGCATTGACTAGGTTATCAGTTATAGTTTAATATTCAATTTCATCTTGTTATACACTTAGTCATTGCATTCAGTTAGATTATGTTCAGTATTTTTAGTATAGTATCATGCTTATCTCATGTCATTGCTTAGTTATATGCTTTGTTCAGTTATGTATTTTGTTTAGCTTTATTCTATCCTGCAGGCTTAGTACCTTTCAAGTACTGACGCATACTCTGCGCTACATCTTCTTCTGATGTAGGTTTAGGTCCTCAGCTTTCAAGTCACGCATAGATGGGTTCCCGATCTTCAGTTCACCAGCATCAGTGGTGAGTCTTCATTCTTCGAGGACGATTGACATGAATATCTTTTCTACTTTAAGTTTTTAGTTTCAGTTTTTCTAGATTTAGCTGAGGCATGTCCCATTATCTCTAGTCAGTTAGAGGCTTTATTTCAGACATAGTTAGATTCAGATTTAGCTTTGGAGTTTGATATTTGAGTTGTCATTAAACTCATAGTTCTTTTATTTAGATATTGATGGGTATTCCCCATCATTTCAGTTTACATGATGTTTTAAGCTTCCATATATTATTTTCCTAATTCAGTTATATTTAAGTATGCTTATGATATATATGCCAGTAGGGTTAGATTTGGGTCACTCATGATCCTAGATCCCGTGTCTGCGTCCTGGGGGTAGCCTCGGGGTGTGACAAACTTAGTATCAGAGCACTAGGTTTAAGAGTCATATGATATCTGAAAAGACGCACTAAGTAGAGTCCTTTTCATGGGAATGAACTACACCACATCTAATGAAAGGGAGGCTACAAAGTGTTTTAGGAAAACTTCACTTTCTTGTTACTCTTATAGTGCACAAGGTATGATCAAATTACTCGTTTCTAACTCGACGTTATGCATTTCAGATCATGCCTCTTCGTAGAGGTTATGGAAGGAATGCGAATGTCCGCAACGATAACGCAGCTCCTCCAGTCCCATATCAGGAAGTTTCAAATGGAGAATTCTAAAACGTCATTCAACTTTTTGCTAAGACTGTGACCAACCAGAATAACCAGCAGGTTCCAGTTCCTGCAAATGCTAGTGGTGGATCAGTGGCAGCCAGGGTTCATGATTTTGTTAGGATGAATCCGCCTGAGTTTTTAGGGTCGCAGATTGGTGAGGATCCCCAAAACTTAATGGATGAAGTCAAGAAGATCTTTGGAGTGATGCAAGTGATTGGAAATGATAGGGTGAAGTTAGCATCCTATCACCTTAAGGATGTAGCTCGCATCTAGTTTACTCAATGGAAAGAAAACAGGGGTACGGATGCAGCTTCTATCACTTGGGAGTGCTTTAGTGAGACTTTTCTGGACAACTTCTTCCCAAAAGAGTTGAGAGAGGCAAGATGAATTTGAGGCAAGGTAACATGACAGTCCAAGAGTACGGACTCAAGTTCACCCAACTCTCCAGGTGTGCTCCTCACATGGTTGCCGATTCCAGGGCTCAAATGAACAAGTTTCTATATGGCGTATCCGACTTAGTGAAAACAGAGTGTAGAAATGCTATGTTGCTGGAAAATATGAACATCTCTAGGCTCATGACTCATGCTCAGCAGGTTGAGGGAGATAAGATTAGGGAACATGCTAAGGATAATAAAAAGGCTATGACAGGCAACTATGAGTATTCTAAATAGAAATTGGGTGGTGGAAATCGCTCGTAGTTTCAGCAAAAGTCTTCAGCTCCAGCACCTTCATCAGCTAGTATTCCATCTTCCAGGTTTCGACAAGATCAGAAAGGTAGGGCATCAGGCTCTATGTCTAAGGGGAGTGTTATAGGCACCAGAACCTACCCAACTTGTCCAAAATATGGTAAGAACCATCCGAGCGAGTGTCTTGCAGGAAATGAAGGATATTTTGGTTGTGGTCAGTCTAGTCACAGGTTAAGAGATTGTCTTTCTGCTAAACAGGGTCAAGGAGGCAACAATGGTAGGGCTCAGTTACAACTTTAGCAGCACGAGCAGGTCGCCTGCCTCAGCAGGGTAACTCATTTGGTACAGGTGGTATGCTCTTCAGGCTCTCCAGAATCATGAAGATTCTCATGATGTAGTCATTGGTACGTTACGAGTCTTTAACTTAGATGTTTATGCTTTGTTAGACTCATGGGCTACTCTCTCCCTTGTAACTCCTTATATAGCAGTCAACTTCAATGTTAGTACAGAAACTCTTTCAGAATCCTTCTCAGTCTCTACTTGAGTCAGTGACCCAGTTATAGCTAGACGAGTATACATAAATTGCCTTATCACAGTCTCACAGAAAGTCACCTCAGCAGATCTTGTAGAGTTAGAAATGGTAGACTTTGATATCATTCTAGGCATGGATTGGTTACATTCTTGTTATGCCTCAGTCGATTGTAGAACTAGGATCATCCGTTTTCAGTTCCCAGACGAACCAATCTTTAGAATGGAAGGGTAGTAGCTTAGAGCCTATGGGTCGATTCATTTCTTACCTTAAGTCCAGAAAGATGATCTCTAAGAGTTATCTCTATCATCTAGTTTGGGTTAAGGATTCAAGCTTCGAAACCCAACTCTTGAGTCAGTTCATGTAGTTAATGAGTTCCCATAAGTGTTTCCAGAAGATCTTCCTGGGGTTCCTCCCGGAAGGGAAATCGACTTTGGAATTGATCTCCTTCCAGATATCCAGCCTATTTTTATTCCTCCTTACAGAATGGCTCCAGCTGAGCTTAAGGAATTGAAAGAGAAGTTGAAAGACCTTCTAGTAAGGGCTTTATCAGACCCAGTATTTCCCCATGGGGTGCGCCAGTGTTGTTCGTGAAGAAGAAAGATGGTTCTCTCAGAATGTGCATTGACTATAGACAGTTGAACAAAGTCACAATCAAGAATAAGTACCCTATTCCCAGGATTGATGACTTGTTCGACCAACTTAATGATGCTAGTCATTTCTCGAAGATAGACCTCAGATTCGGTTACCATCAGCTCAGAGTCAGAGATAGTGACATTCCAAAAATAGCCTTCAAAACTCGATATGGTCATTATGAATTAGTAGTCATGTCGTTTGGACTAACCAATGCTCTTACAACTTTCATGGATTTGATGAACAAGGTATTCAAGCAGTATTTGGACTTGTTCGTTATCATCTTTATTGATGATATCCTCATTTACTCTAGGAATGAGGAAGAACATGCGACTCATTTGAGGGTTGCCCTTCAAACTCTCTTAAAGATCGCCAGTTATTCATTTAGTTCAGTAAGTGTGAGTTTTGGTTGCAGCCTGTTCTTTTCTTGGGCATATTGTGTCTAACAAAAGGATCCAAGTGGATTCTTAGAAAATAGAAGTAGTGAAACAATGGCCCAGACCTACCTCTCTTACAAATATCAGAAGTTTCTTGGGTTTGGCTGGTAATTACAGAAGCTTTGTGGAAGGATTTTCTTCCATAGCTTTTCCATTGCCTAAGTTGACTCAGAAAAAGGTTAAGTTTCAATGGTCAGATAATTGTGAGAAAAGCTTCATAGAACTGAAAACTAGGTTGACTACAACTCCTGTTTTGACTCTACCAGAGGGTTCAGACGTATATGTGATATATTGTGATGCATCCAGAGTCAACCTAGGTTGTATTTTGATGCATCGAGGTAAGGTCATAGCTTATTCTTCTAGACAACTTAAGGTGCATAAGAAGAATTATCTGAATCATGACCTCGAGCTTCCAGCAATCGTGTTTGTACTTAAGATTTGGAGACATTACTTGTATGGTGTTCACAGACCATAAGATCCTTCAGTATGTGTTCACCCAAAAAGAGTTGAATCTTCGCTAGAGGAGATAGCTTGAGTTCCTCAAGGATTATAATATGAGTGTTCATTACCATCCTAGTAAGGCCAATGTAGTAGAAGATACCCTTAGTAGACTATCTATGGGTAGTGTAGCACATGTTGAGGAAGAAAAAAAAGAACTAGCAAAGGATGTTCACAGGCTTGCTCGCTTGGGAGTTCGCCTTATAAACTTATCAGATAGTGGGGTGGCAGTTCAAAATGGGCCAGAATCTTCATTGGTGGTGGAGGTTAAAGAAAATCAAGACAGTGATATGATATTGCTTCAACTGAAGGGTGTAGTTCATCAGCAAAGAGTTGAGGTTTTCTCCCAAGGGGGAGATGGTGTGTTTCTCTATCAGGGTCGATTATGTGTTCCTAAGGTGGGTGAGTTGAGATAGTAAATTCTTGTAGAAGCCCATAAATCCAGGTATTCTATTCATCCAGGCGCCACTAAGATGTATCGCAATCTGTGGGAAGTCTTTTGGTGGAATGGTATGAAGAGGGATATAGAGGATTTTATGGCTAAGTGCCCTAATTGTGAGCAAGTGACGGTAGAACATCAAAAACCTAGAGGTATGACTCAAAAGATCAACATTCCTACTTCGAAGTGGGAAGTGATCAACTTGAACTTCATTAGAGGTTTACCTCGTACTCCCAGACAACATGACTCCATTTGGGTGATAGTTGACAGAGTTGTTAAGTCTGCGCGCTTTTTAGTTGTTAAGACTATAGATTTGGTGGAGGACTACAACAAGCTTTACATTAATGAGATAGTCAGGTTGCATGGGGTTCCTTTGTCTATCATTTCAGATAGAGGTCCTCAATTTTCCTCTCATTTCTGGAAGTCATTTCAGAAAGGTCTTGGTACTCAGTTTAATCTTAGCACAATATTTCATCCACAAACAGATGGTCAGGCAGAGCGTACCATTCATACCTTAGAGGCAATGTTGAGAGATTGCGTGATCGATTTCAAGGGTAGTTGGGATGATCACCTTTCTCTTATAGAGTTTGCCTACATTAATAGCTACCATTCTAGTATTCAGATGGCCCCTTATGAGGTATTGTATGGGCGTAGATGTAGATCTCATGTTGGTTGGTTTGAAGTAGGTGAAGCAGCCTTGATAGGGCCAGATTCGGTTCATGATGCCATGGAAAAAGTTCAGCTCATTAGAGATAGACTTAAGACAGCCCAGAGTCACTAGAAATCCTATGCAGATGTAAAGAGAAGGGACTTGGAGTTCCAAATTGATGATTGGGTTTTCCTGAAAGTGTCACCTATGAAGGGGGTGATGAGATTTGGCAAGAAAGGGAAGCTCAGTCCTAGATATGTAGACCCTTACAAGATCTTGAAAAGGGTTGTAAAAGTGGCTTATGAGTTAGAGTTACCAGCAGAACTAGCAGCAGTCCATCCGGTCTGTCACATTTCATTGTTAAAGAAGTGCGTAGGTGATCCAACATCTATGGTACCTTTAGAAAGTGTGGCTGTGACGGATAGTCTCACTTATGAGGATGTGCTAGTTGAGATTCTTGATCATCAAGTTCGAAGATTGAGAAACAAAAAAGTCGCTTCAGTGAAGGTTTTGTGGAGGAGTTAGTCCGTAGAGGGAGCTACTTGGGAAGCAGAAGCAGCCATAAAGGCCAAGTATCCTCATCTCTTTCCTTTCGATTCCATTCCAACTTGAGGTAATAGTTCTTCTCTAGTTTTTCAGTCATTCATGTGTAGCTTCAGTCTTAGTATCATGTTCCTTCAGTTTTTACTTGCATTTTCCGCGTATTTTCATGTTCTTTGAACTTAGTTCAGTCAGAAATCAGTTTCTAGTAATTAGTGGTAGGGTTTGCAGCTCTTTCCCTCCCTATCCAGCTAGTTTAGACTTCATTCAAGGATGAATGTTCCCAAGAGGGAGATAATTTAACACCCCGTATGCTAGAACTACCAAAATACAAATTTAAGAAGTTGCAAGTACCACCGACAGGCACCACCCATGGATTGTAGGGTGACCCACGGTCCATCCTGGTGGTCCATGGTTCACCATCTACAACTCCTCCTAGAAAAGGCCCAAGAAAATCAGCTAAGGATCAACCCACGCCAGGATCTACGGACCGTAGGTCAGGCCACGGTCCATGGTCCAGGGTCATGGGTCGGATCCCCCAACTTTCAGTCCCATAACCCTCATCGATGGTTGCCAGGATGGACCGTCGGTCCATTCACGGTCCATCGGTGACCTCTGACAACTTTTAAGTCAGGGGTCGTTTGGTCATTTCCTTATGCGTTGAACCCCTAAACTACTTGGTTTTGGTCAGTTTTAGCTTAGAACCTAACCTAATCAATCATTCACCAAAAAATCATCAATCTTAGTGTAAAACAAGAGAAAAAGGTTGAGCAGCCCTAGTTCAAGAATGCAACAAGGTTTCGTCAGTCCCAGCCCCGAAATCGAAAGATTTCTCCATAAAATTCATCACTAGGTGTATGGGATTTCACTAGTGGGTTCCTTTCACCCATTAGGTCCCTATAATTCAGTTAGATTCTTGATTCCCTCCATATTATCTAGACCTAGGGTTTCTAGAATTTCAGCAGATTATTATGAATTTGTTATTTTAATGTTCCTAATCAGATTATCATGTAGTAGTACCATTTTTGCCCAGATTCATGCATAAACTCAGAACTCTAGTTATGTAGTTCTTTTAGTTCATGAATTACATAAACTAAGTCAGATACATAGATATACATGCCTCAGTTTTTGAATGTTTCATTATCATATATACTTGTTGCATTTTAGATTTTGCATGTCAGATTATTGAACTATCCAGTTTACTTTAGTATTTATAAATTTCACGTATTCAGTTGGGAGTAGGCTTATACCGAGTTGGACTAGGGTCAGTCACCCTCAAGTCCCAAAACTACGTGCCCCCGTAGGTTATAAGTCCCCTCAGTGGGCATCAGTTTAATGAACACGCCAGTCATTCCTTTATACCTCTTGTAGGGTATATTGGGTCCTTTCGATGGGGCATATACATCGGACTCCACGTTTAGCTCACGTGATTTTATGTCAGTTATTAGTAATTCCCACAGTCAGATTCTAGTGCATTGACTAGGTTATCAGTTACAGTTCAATATTCAGTTTCAGCATGTTATACAATTGGTATTTGCATTCAGTTAGATTATGTTCAGTATTTTCAGTATAATATCATGCTTATCTTATGTCATTTCTTAGTTATATGCTTTTTTCAGTTATGTATTTTGTTCAGCTTTATTCTATCAAGCATGCTCAGCACCTTTGAAGTACTGACGCATACTCTACGCTACATCTTCTCATGATGTAGGTTCAGGTCCTCAGTTTACGGATCACACATAGACCGGTTCCCGATCTTTAGTTCAACAACATCAGTAGTGAGTCCTTATTCTTCGAGGATGATTGGCATGATTATCTTTTCTACTTCCTGTCTTTAGTTTCAGTTTTTCTAAATTTAGCTGGGGCATGTCCCAGGATCTCTAGTCAGTTAGAGACTTTATTTTAGACATAGTTAGATTCAGTTTTAGCTTTGGAGTTTGATATTTCACTTGTCATTAAACTCATAGTTCATTTATTCAGATATTAATGGGTATTCCCAATCATAGTTTACATGATGTTTTAAGCTTCCGCACAATATTTTCCTAATTAAGTTATCTTTAAGTATGCTTATGATATGCAAGCAGGGTTAGCTTGGGGTCTCTCGTGATCCTAGGTTCCATGTCCGCATCTTGGGGGTAGCCTCGGGGCGTGATAGTTAGGAATAGTTACAACAAATAATTGATTTACAAATGACTTATTTGATTTTGACAAACAATGATTAGACACATAATGGCTCAATGGGTATCTAGTATTACCAGAAATTTCTGGTTCATAGGTGGGTTTAGGAAGACCTCTATTGTGTCGTGGGGGTAGTTGTTTGATTGATGGTTCAGGTAGAAAATCAAAAACATCCTGAGTTGGCGACGATTGATTTAGTACATCAGTTCTTGGTGGGTGAGGGGTTCATGTGATATTGGACTAACTTCTCCAATTTCTTGACTTCTGGTAGCACCCAAATCTTCTTCTTCAATTTCCTGATTTTCAGCAGTACCCAAATCTGATTCTACCATATCTTGGTTATGTCCCATTTCTTGATGTTCACCACCACATAAACTTGATTCATCTACAACCTGATTACTAGGTGCAGAAAGTATCAAATTTGATAATTTAGAGACAAAATATCCGTCATGTCCACCCCTTGGAGTTTTGTTTCATTAGAAAAATACATAGACTCTTCATGAAAAACAACATCCATTGTAACAAACATTCATTGAGTTGAAGGATAAAAACATCTGTACCCTTTTTGATGAGTAGCATATCCCAAAAAAACACATCGCAAAGCTTTAGGGGATAGCTTGTCGTGTTGATGCTTATGAAGATGTACAAATGCTACACAACCAAAAACACGAGGAATCAAATTTGGGACCATTGGTGCAATCACCACTTCAGCAAGAGCTTGAGATGGTCTTCTAAAGTTAATTCTACTAGAAGGCACTCAATTAATTAAATATGTTGCACAAGTGAGTGCTTCTCCCCAATAACATTGTGGCAGATGAGCTTCAATCAATAAACCACGAACAACTTCTAACAAATGACGACTTTTTCTCTCGGCTACCCCATTCTGGTGGGGTGTATTGGGACAAGTAGTTTGATGAGAAATTCTATGTGCTTCTAAATATCACTTAAGTTCATAGCTGGAATACTCTCCCCCATTGTTACTATGTATAACTCTTACTTGGGAATTATATTGAGTGCAAATCATTTTATGAAACTTTTGAAACAACAAATTCACTTCACTTTTGAACTTCATCAAACACACCCAAGTCATTCTAGTACAATCGTCTATAAAAGTAACAAACCAACGTGATCCACCTAACGTATTCACCTTGGATGGACCCCAAACATCTGAATATATAATCATAAAAGGAATTGAACGTTTATTCATTCTTGGTGAAAAAGATACACGTTGACTCTTTGAAGGTTCACAGACATCACAATGGAAATCAGAAACATCAAATTTTGTAAATAACTTAGGAAATTTTTTATTAAGATATCCAAAAGAAATATGTCCCAATCGTCAATGCCATAGCCAAATATCAGATTTCCTTATTTTGTCCTCACAACTAAACACATTAACCGATAATGCTTGCCGCAACTGATTAGAACTTTTTGACTCCAAATCCAAGTAATACAATTTCTCTCTTCTAGTACCATAACCAATCATCTTACTCGTCTGGATGTCCTTAAACACATAATAGTCAGGCCAAAACATCACAAAACAAGATAGAGTAGTGATAATTTGAGAAACAGACAAAAGGTTACAATCCAATGATGGAACTACTAAGACACGATCTAAATTCAAATTATTAATGATAGACAAGGATCCTTCCCCAATGAAAGGTGTCGAAGAACCATTAGCGGTGGAAATATACTTTTGTGACGAGGGTTTAAGGGATGATTGTCTAGAATCAAATGTCATGTGATCCGTAGCTCCGCAATCAATTATGCATGTACTATTAGAAACAAGTGTAGATGAATTTAAAGCCTTACCATTGTTACCTCTCGTTGCTACCAAGGTTGTGGATTGTCCAGCAAGATCTTCCTTGGCATTTGTTTCTAGAATTTCAGCAGTTGAACTCTTGCTTGCATTTCTCCTTCTTGAATCACGGTTATGATCCCACCATGATATCCCACAATTTCAAAAAAATGTTCTTTTGTGTGCCCTGGATTATCACAATGGGTACACTTATAAGTGGACTTGTTGATACCCTTAGACCTCACTCGATCTGGTTGATTTTGAGAGAAACGATTTTGATTAGATCTATATTTTCTCACCATGGTTGCTGCTTCAAATTTTTTAAGTTCTCCATTCACTTTTGCATGCCGGACAAATTCACGATGAACCATTGAGTAGCATTCTTCTAATTCTGGAACAGGATTCTTCCTCAAGATTTCACCACAAATATGTTCAAATTCACCATCCAAACCAGCAAGAAATATGTGAACCCATTGTCATTGAATATACTTGCGATAAGAAGTGATATCCTTCTCATTTTCCATGATCACTTTATCACGATGATCCAACTCACAAAAAAATTCAATCAGTTCTCCATAGTAGGAAGAGAGAGATCTGTCATTTTGTTTTGCAGTGAAGGCCTTTTGATTCAAAGTGAAGACTTGTAGTTCATCTCCTCCATCATAGAAGGTTGTTGACAAAGCTTTCCAGATTTCTCGAGCAGTAGTTAAGCGAATAAATTGCTTCATAATCTCAGGAGACAAAGACATCAAAAGTCACCTCTTAACCTTTGATTGTCTGTGTACCACTTCTCACATCCTTCATCTTTTTTAGTAGGTGGTTGTGTACTGCCACGAACAAACGAGAGTTTCTCTTTTTCAGCAATATGCATCTCTATGATTTGATACCACATATCATAAGTTGTTTCATTTATAAATCCCTACATTGAAACAAGAATTTTCAGATTGAATGATAATCGAAGTAGAATTGGAAGCATCTGATTTGCCCATGGCGCTGATACCAAGTTCAGATCTTGAACATAGTAGTTCTTTTTTGTATTCTATTATTTCTTAAAGGAGGCATGTACATGAATATATAACTACTACTAAGTTACAATATATGGAAAGAATTAATATCTTCCTATTTTATAAAGATTACTATAATCGAGCAATTTCCTATTTACAAAGATTACATAATCAAGCCCTAAAATATCTCTACAGATAGTATATGAAAGTTGAAATTAGATTAGTAGAATTTTCCAACTTTGAAATTCTTGAATTTAGTAAGTTTGAAAGTTGAATTTAGAAAAATATTAGATTGTACATGAAAGTTAGATTACTTTGAAGTTGAAAAATATTGGATAGTATATGAAAAAGTTGAAATTAGGTTACTTGAATTCTTGAACTTAGAAATTCTTGAATTTGAAGTTTATATAGAACTAATTTTAGAAATTAGATATGAACTTGAATTTTTGTAAGATTTTAGAATTTTAGGTTGTGAACTTTAGAAATCTTGAATTATTGTGGGGTTTTAGAACTTTAGGTTGTGAACTTTAGAAATCTTGAATTATTGTAGGATTTTAGAACTTTGAGTTGTGAACTTTAGAGAACTTGAATTTTTGTAGGATTTTAGAACTTTAGAAATCTTGAATTATTGTAGGATTTTAGAACTTTAGGTTGTGAACTTTAGAAATTTTGAATTATTGTAGGATTTTAGAACTTTAAGTTGTGAACTTTAGAAATCTTGAATCATTGTAGGATTTTAGAACTTTAGGTTGTGAACTTTAGAAATCTTGATTTGTAGAATTTATGAACTAATTATTAGGTTGTAAACTTTAGAAATATTAATAAAATGTAGTCTTTATGAACTATTTAATTAAGCTTGAACTTAAATAAAACTTTGCACTTAATTTGAGTTTGAATTACTTAAAATCTTATTGACCTTAATATATTTGAATATAATTAGAACTTTGAATTTAATTTATAATAACTTGAACTTAATTAGGAATATGAACATTAAATGTTTTTGACCTTAATTAGAACTTAATAATTGAACTTAACTAGAACTGTGAACTTAATTTGAACTTTGAAGTACTTCAAATCTTATAAACCTAAATATATGAACTTAATTAGAACTTTGAATATAATTTATAACAACTTGAACTTAATTAGGAATATAATTAATTATTTAAAATCTTAAACTTAATTAGTGTTTTTGAATTAATTAAGCTTGAACTTTGTAGATCTTGAAATAAAGTATTTATTGAGTAATTAATTAGGTATATAAATTAACTAAATATATATAGGTAATAATAAATATAATTATTAAGTAATTATAAATATATATTAACAATATAAATTAGTTTAATTATGATTAAATTTAATTTATAATTGAATATCAATATTTTTGTAGATGGTGATACGCTCAAATTACACCTCTCTAAAGAAGCATAAGCGATCATTATCAAGTAAAGAACCCAACTTGTAGGTTGGGATCGATCCCACGAGGAATATGGTTTAGACTTAAACTTAACTGGCGATTATATTCGTTTAGTCAACGTATTTATGAAAACAAGTAATTAAAGGGGGGGGGGGGATTTGTCTAACAAATTCTAGAAATTATGTAATCAATTAGTGAACAAGATTCAAAGTTTGGTTGTTATCAAGATGAGAAAGAAACTAAGGCGTATGTGTTCCCCATAAGCTCATAACTCCGTAATCCTAGTAATAGTAATCCTTTCCTAATGTATTACATGCAAAGTGGTAAGTTAGGTATCCCTATATCCTTGGTCCGGCATATAGCGAATTTCACCCCGCATCTTGGTCCGGCTACGTATGTATAATTTACTAACCCTTACCTTAACCTCATAGACATCACATCAATGTATGGCTTAGTTTTCACCCTCGCACCAATCGACATTAGACTATTAGATAGTATCACACTAAATCTATGTTGATAATTATTTTCTTGTTAATTACCTCCTTGGTCCAGCAAGTAGTAACAAGGCGAGTTCTAACGTGTGCACTTGTTAAAAAAAATTCTAAGCGAAAGAATTATCAATGCATGCAACAACACTATTCAAGAATTACTTAATTACTATTCATACTTTGTTAATCTCTCATGGTTCCCACAACCCTAGTTGTGGATTTAGTTACCCATAATAGCAAGAACACAATTCATAATATTAGAAGAAGAAATCATGAACTTACGTAATAGAGTAGAATAAACCCAGAATCTCAACTTGAATTTCAAAGTAAAATCGTCAAAACGTGCTTAGGAAATTAAGAATTGCTAAAGTTGCAAGTTAATCTCCAAAGCCACAAAACTAGAACTAAAATAATGAAGTCTCACCCCCAAAATCGAGGTTTACATGCCCTATATATAGAAAAATAAGTCCTAACTAAAAAGGAAACGAAATAAGGAAATAATGTTTCAGGACGCATCTTCGATCTACGACACTGATCTACGGACCGTGGATTGACCTACGGTCCGTAGGTCCCATCTGTGACTCAGGACTTAGGCAAATTTTCAGCTTCCAAAACATCATCATCTCTGATGCAAATGACGGATCAACAGTACGGACCGTGGTTTGATTCACGGTCCGTAGATCCTCCTTCGTAGCTCTATACTTGGCATCTTCAAAATCATGTACTAGAACCCTTTCTCTGAATCATTTGACGGAGCAACAGTACGGTCCGTAGATCAATCTACGGTCCATCAATTGCAACTGTGGTTCCACACTTGTCAAGAATTCCCTGATCTCCTTTAATGCATTGCCTTCCCATCTACGACACCCATCTACGGAGCGTGAATGGACCTACGATCCGTGGATCACCTCCGTAGATGCCCTTTTCTGCACATCCTTCAGTTGTGTGTTTTCTGAACATATTTCTTGCAAACATGATAAAAATACATAAAAACCAATACAAAATGGCCCTAGAAACACACAACTCTTAAGTGAAATGTATTAAAAATACCGTAAACTCACGGTATATCAATACCCTCAACTTAAATTCGTTGTTTGTCCTCAAGCGATGCACTAAGACTCTAAATAACACTTGTATAGAAGCAAGCAATTCAAGCACAAGCAATCACATGGCTCTCTACTCCGACTCTCTTTTTGGGTGCAAATCTTTTCTCTCAGACTCAACAAGCTAACTTGTGCGGATCAAAACATGACAAAGATCGACCAATCAACACACAACATACACTGTTTTACTACCACCAAGGTACCAACTTTCCGACAATGTAACTAGTGCCCTTACTTCAAACGAAATCCCTTTTTCACACAATGAATATGACTTTGAGTACAAGGATTCATTCAACACTCACACTCAGAAGTAACTTCAAGTACAGTTTGTGCTCAATACCATAGGCTTGCCCTTATTTTCACTGCTTAGACTCTCCAAACTAGTCTCTAGGATCACTATAGTACTTTCTTGGCTTGTAACGTATGCTCAGGGTCCGGTGTGGTACATTTGGGTGCTCTTTAGTGACTTTATTCCCTCCTTGACCTTACATTAGGCTTTCTACCTCTGTTTACCCTATTTTTGACATCCTACCATTTTACCTTCTTTCCCTTGATTCTCTTCAACCATGGATGTGACTTTAGACTTTGTAGCTCTTTATTTTTCACTTTCTTCTTTTTCTTTCATTCTATTCTTTTCTTTAGCTTTCAACAAGTAACATCCTCTCCTCTTTTTTTTTCTTTTTTAACATCAAACTCTTTTCATACCCATTTTTCTTTCGATTTCCTTTTTCATAGTCACCTTCAACTTATGGATTTTCCATTGGTTGAGGTGCACAATACCCTATGTCAGATCAGGGCCAAGATTGAGGTCACTTTTTGCACTAGCCACCCTCAAGTTAGGCTTTTGGCCTAAGTCGAGGTGCACATGTCCAAGGATGGACCAGGGTCAATACAGTAGATTATGGGAAGGTGAGTTAGGGGGTTAGAAATAAATGGTCTAATTTAGGCTCAAAGCATTTGGATCAAAGGGAGCATTTATTTCATTTGGTAGGATTCTTTTTAGGTAATTTGTGGACTTATCAGAACAAGGGCCTATGATCAGTTTCTAGCCTCTAGAGTAGATTGTCTTAGAAGGACTAACCGGGCAAGTTCTAGATTGGCACAAAAACTGTTTGAATAATCAATTATTCTCACACACTCTTGGCACATAGTTTCATTATCATATTATCAGATTACCCAGTTCAAGTTTTAGCTTAAGTCATGCCATCAAGTTGGTTCATTATCATGTCATACTCAGAGCCAACACATTCAACTCATTCTAGTCTATATATTTTAGCACGTATCACAAATTTTGGACGGGTATCATTTTTTTTCAAAAAGATTTTGCCATCATGCTTCATTATTTCTCATGTTTCTACACATACAATCCTAACACATGCTGCCGGTTCAACAGAAATTAAGCAGTCTTTTCAGGGAAAAGAACACAGGCAAGAAAACTCCAAGAGAGGGTTATGAGTTGGGTTACTCAGACTTCACCCTATCACTCACAATCCATTTACCCCACCCCCAAAAAAAATAGGTGCAATTGTCCCCCAATGCACACAAAAACAGTAAAAAGTAATGGATTGGGTGAAGCAAACTTGTGGCGCATAGCGCCGACAAACTATTAACAAGTGAGTGGGTCCGGTTTCTCGGAGCTTGATGGAACAACATTTGGGTCACCCTCAGTAGTGCCCACATTATCTAGCCTAGCACCCTCCGTAGTGCTCTTAATCACTCTCACTGCACCATCAGTGGTGCTCACATCATCCCTCTCAACAGTCGGAACCTCGACAACGGGCATAGAACTCGAAGCACCATGCGCACACTCACAAATCTTTTGCTCGTGCAACTCCTCATCTATAATAGAGGCTTTTCGAGCCTGTTCAGTCCGCTGGCGCTCTCGCTTCTTTGCTCGGGCCTCCTCAGTAGTGTCAGAATTTTGTCTAGAGCAGTGCCTCTTCTCACGAGCACGGGTGGGCTCGGGCTGTGCATTTGTATCCTCTCCGAATAGAGCATCGAGTACGGTATCATTAGCCAATGCAGTGGGTGCAGACTCTGGCTCATCTGTGGGCGCAACAAGGATGAAATCAATGTCGGCCCGGAGACTGTCCAACTCAGTCCAAATGGAGGAAAAATCTGTGACGGGGGTTGGCTGTGTGAGTACTCTCAACTTGAAGGCATCCAGGCGCTTATGAATGGCCTGAACCTTCTGATCCATCATGGTTGGCATCCTATTCTCCATCCTAGCCTCGAAATTTGCAATGGACTTCTGCATCCATGGCTTCACATGGTGAAGCAGTGTGGCCATCTTCGCCTCCAATTTCTGAACTCAAGCTAACGGCACAACAGAGGCTCCATAAGGCGGGGTGGCTCTAGATGAGTTGGGGGCCTGACTAGAAGCCTGAGAGGAGGAGGCTGGGGCATCATCAGTGTGGGTTGGAGGGGCAAGCTCATCGCCTTGCATCTGCTTCACAGCATCTACTAAATCAGTACCTAATGGCACATCGATCTGTGGCCCTCTGCGAGGTGCTGTCACATTTGCCTCATCCCGAATCAGGCCAATATCTAGGGTCCCCGTTGCCTGTATCAATTTTTCACAATGCCATATCGACACGCCAGAGTCCCTGCATAGCTGAAAAATGAAGCACGGAAAAAGGTAAGTAGTGGAGGTCTTGAACGCCCTCTCATGAATCTCTACCAGCAGCATGCGGGCGAAGTCGATCTCGAACCCAGCTACTAATGCTGCCACTATTATTGCTCTATCCCATGTAAGTGCATTATCAGCCTTTGCGGGCGACACTCTGTTTCGTACCAGCAACCAAAAAAACTTAGCCACCAAATTCAAGGTGGCCTTTCGAATACCCAAATGTGCTGAGCTAACCCACTCCGCACGCTCTCCATCTGCAACTATGTGCCTGGCCAACCACAGTTAGAAAACCTCCCTCTGTTCGGAATTACGCGTGAAGGCTCTACTCCTCACAATATCCCATATGTAGTCAAATTCGGCCGTGTTGAGTGCTCAAGTGTGATCAGGGCCTGGGCCGTAAAGGAATCAGTTGATGATGGTATGTGATATGTCCACTGGAAAACCTCAGACCATAATAGAAGTGAGAGGGTCCAGGGCTATGGGCTTGGACCTCTTATCGATCGAACCTCAGAGAGTGGCAGCATATGAGGCATAGAACTCTCGCACAATCTCGTCGCTATACGTCCCGAGGTCTCTAGCCATCCAATCACACTTGTGAGGCTGAAAAAGCCAGTGGATGTCGGGAATAGTGTGTAAGCTCCCCGTGAGGACTCTGCGCTCTTCAGTAATAAGTTGGGCCATTTTTTTCTCTCATTCCGCATTCTAGTATCTCGGTAGATTTGCCATTGCCCCTCAACACACCATCTGCTTGGCTTCTCAGCCATCGAATCAGGGTCGTAGTTTCATGGCATCGGGACTTCTCCTAAACTGGTGGCCTCTTCAGACGAGGCAGCTTGGCCATGTGAACCTGAGCCTGTGGCGGATACAGAACCGTAACTAGAAGCATGGGCGGGCTCAGAGAGGGAAGTAGAAGCAGACTCTGAACTGGAAGTAGAACTAGCTAGTGACCCGATCAGTGTGTTCTCCTCATCAGACTAGGAGAGAGTGACTACGTCAGTGACCACCTGCCGGGATGTATTCCGAGTAGCCCGAGGTGTAGTAGGAGATGTCCTCATGGCTGGTGGAACATATGGTGGATCCTTTTCCACGTCCGTGTCTTCATTGATCAGCCTAAAAGTAGGCGCCACGATTTTGATTTGCCCCTTTTTTAGTAGGTCACGTGCTTCTTAGGCGCCATGGTACCTGTGGATGTCGAATTAGTACCAAAATAGACCCATAACACACTCGAAAATATTTTAGAACTAAGAACAAACAAAAATGAAAACTAAAAAAAAATCATACAGTGGCTACAGTGGTCACCTACGGTGGGTACCTACGGTCCATAGATTGACCTACGGTCCGTGAATCCCCTCCATAGATCAGGGGTCCCAAAAAGTTGGACTAAGGTGGGAACCACGGATGCGCAGAACGGTCCGTAAACTGATCTACTGACCATAGTCCACATCCATGGTTCCACACTTAGCATATTTTGTGGTGTGTAGACTCACATACCTGATCTACGGTCCATAGATGGATCTACAGTCCGTAGATGGGGTCTCGTGATTCAGATCAGTGCCAGGTTTCAGGCATCCTTCATGTTGGCCCCAATTTTACCAATTTCAACAATATCACCTAATCTAATCATGCATTTCAACATAAATTATGCTAGTTCGTCATTCTAAAGGTTTCGATTACTAAATTTAGAGGAATTGCACACAAAACTAGGAACCCTAAGTGGAAACTTGCATTTAGACTCTCATTACACTGATTTTATACATTATAAAGACACACAATCACTATCTATCGTCCCAAGGGTGTTTGTAGTTCTAGTTTAGCATGCATTAACATACAATCAACTACCCAAGGTCAAGACCCAATTCCGGACTTTCTATAATCAATCAATGAATCGAAATTCAAAGTGAAAGGAAAGTCTATTACCTTACAAGAAATGGGAATGAGGTGATTGTGTGACGACTCGAGACTTCCAACAACCTTTTGCTCGCCTTTCGCACCGAACCCAGACACTGAACCTTTGAAAATGGGGAATGGGATAGAGTTGGGGGAGATTGATGGTGGATATATGGTAATATGGAGTGATTGGAGTAGTTTGAGGGGTGTAGAAACGGTTTGGGAGTAAACTGAGGGAAGTGGGAATGATTTGAAAAAGAGGGGGCTTTATTTAAAAGATGTCCGAGTTGGGTCAGGCTGACTAGGGTTTGGACCCACGAGACCCCGTCTACGGTCTGTGGGTCGATCTATGGTCCGTAGATAAGGACCATAGATCACAATTAGACTTAGAAAATTCAGGAACCTTACCTGGGATCTACGGACACCATTCAAGGTCCGTGGAATGAACCACGGATTGTCGATGGGGTCCGTAGACCTCTGCACCAGTCCTTTTTCTGTAGATTTTACCTTTCGTCCCTGCACATGTAGCACCCATTAGGCCTTTCTTTATACATTTTCTGGACACTTATTAGACACGAACTCTATGCTATATCTAGCCAACACTAACCAAACAGAAAGCACCTATCTAAAGGAATACAGAAAAGCAAATAAACAAAGAAAACCACTAAACCGAAAAGAAAAAAAACTATAGTTGGCTAGATTGTACATCTTGGGTTGCCTCCCAAGCAGCGCTTGATTGATTTAACATCACGGCATGATGCAAGCCTCTTGATTACTCAGATTTCATCAAGAACATAGGCCTCAACAACTTCTTGCACACTTTCCGCGTTTCCCAGATAGATCTTGATCCTTTGTTCGTTTACCTTGAACCTTGTTCCTCACTGTTTTCAAGCTCCATCGCTCCATGTGGGAGCACTTGCGTGACTAAGAATGTCCCGGTCCACTTGGACTTGAGCTTGCCTGGAAACAAGCGCAACCTAGAGTTGAATAGAAGCACAAGATCACCCACAACAAATTCTCGCTTTCAATCATTTGATCATGATACTTCTTCATCTTTTCTTTGTACAAGGTTGAACTCTCATAAGCTTTTAGGTGAAACTCATCAAGTTCATTCAGACCACTCATTCTCTGATTTGATGCGGCGCCCCAATCCAAATTTAGCTTTTTTAGCGCCCACATAGCCTTATGCTCTAACTCTACCGGCAAATGTCAAGACTTCCCATATACAAGTTAGTAGGGGGACATACCTATAGGAGTATTGAATGCGGTGCGATAGGCCCATAGAGCATCATCAAGCTTCCTTGACCAAATCGTTCTATTAGCATTCACAGTCTTTGCCAAAATTTGTTTGATCTCTCTGTTGGACACTTCAACTTGCCCACTAGTCTGCGGATGGTAAGGAGTGGCTACATTATGACAGATACCATATTTCTCAAGTAGCGCCTTGAACAACGTATTATAAAAGTGGGAACCTCCATCACTGATAATCTCCATCGGTGTACCAAATCTGGAGAAGATATTCTTTTTCAAGAATACGGTGACACTTTTACCTTCATTGTTGGGGAGCACAACTGCTTCCACCCACTTCGATACATAATCAATCGCAACAAGAATATACTTCATCCCATGTGAACTCACAAACGGACCCATAAAATCAATGCCCCATACATCAAACAACTCTATCACCAAAATAGGATTCATATGAAGCTCTTTCCTCTTTGAAATCCCTCCTTCTCTTTGGCAACGGTCACAAGACTTGGCGAAATCATGAGCATCTTGGTGGATGGTAGGACAGTAGTACCCATACTGCAAAATCTTATGCGCAGTCTGAATACCACTATGATGCCAACCAACAGGCGATGAATGACATGCCTCAAGTACACTCAACCTCGGGCACACATCGATGAATAATCCCATCAGCACAACTCCGATACAAGTAAGGCTCATCCCAAAAGAATTTCTTCACATCATGCATAAACTTCTTCCTTTGGTGAAAAGACAAATCCGTCGGCACCAAATCGCTTGCCAAATAATTAGCAAAGTCTGTGAACCAAGGAATCAGATCATGAGAAGCAGCCAATACCTGTTCCTCTGGAAAAACATCATTAATTGCAGCCCTATCACTAAGCTTTAGCATAGCCTATTCCTCTAATCTGGACAAGTGATCGGCAACTTTATTTTCAGTCCCCTTTCTATCTTTCACCATAAAATCAAATTCTTGCAGCAACAATACCCATCTGATCAACCTCAGTTTTGCATCCTTCACCATCAAGTACCTCAATGCAGAATGGCTAGTATGCACTATGACCTTAGTACCAAGCAAGTAGGATCGAAATTTCTCGAATGCAAAAACCACCGCAAGAAGCTCTTGTTCAGTCACAGTATAATTATTCTAGGCCACATTTACAGCTTTGCTAGCATAGTAAATAGGATAAAGAATCTTCTCTCGCCTCTGCCCAATACCACACCAAGCGCCACTCCACTTGCATCACACATTACTTCAAACGGTTGTCCCCAATCCGGTGAAATAATGATAGGCGCAGTAACTAACTTCTCCTTCAACTCCCCAAATGCTCTCAGACAAGCATCATCAAAATCAAACTTATACTCCTTTTCGAGCAGTTTGCACAATGGATGTGCAATTTTGGAGAAATCCTTGATAAAAATGCTATAGAAACCTGCATGCCCAAGAAAACTTCTAACACCTTTAACAAAGATAGGTGGTGGAATTTTTTCTATTACCTCAACTTTCGCTTTATCTACATAAATTCCCTTCTCAGAAATCCGATGACCCAAAACTATCCCTTCTTTCACCATAAAGTGGCATTTTTCCCAATTCAGCACAAGATTGCAATCTTCACACCTTTTAAGTACCTCGGTCAAATGATTCAAGCAACGATCAAAAAAGTCACCTACCACAGAGAAATCATCCATGAACACCTCAATAGTGTCCTCCACCATATCAGAGAATATAGACATCATACAACGCTGGAAGGTGGCGGGAGCATTACACAACCCAAATGGAATTTGTTTGAAGGCGAAAGTCCCATAAGGGCAAGTGAAGGTGGTCTTCTCTTAGTCTTCCGAAGCTATAGAAATTTGATTGTAACCCGAATAACCATCAAGAAAACAATACCAATCCTTACCCGCAAGTCGGTCCAACATATGATCCATGAACAACATAGGAAAGTGGTCATTTTCTGTCCAAACATTTACTTTCCGGTAGTCCATGCAGACTCTCCATCCAATCACGGGCCACATCGGAACAAGCTCGTTTCTCTCATTAGGTACCACAGTATTCCCACCTTTTTCGGGCACACACTGAATGGGACACACCCAATTACTATCTGCAATGGGATAAATAACTCCAGCATCCAACCACTTGATGATTTCCTTATTAAGGACCTCTTGCATAGGTGGATTTAGTCTTCTCTGGTGCTCAATACTAGGCTTGTGATCCGGCATGAGTTGAATTTTATAAGAACAAATACCAGGAGGAATCCCAATAATGTCCGCAATAGTCCACCCAATAGTCCACTTGAACCTCTTCAACACGGAAACCAATGCCTCAACTTGTTCCGCATTCAAATATACCGCAATGATGATCGATAAAGTACCATTTCTCCCCAAGAATACGTACCTCAAATGTGATGGTAGAGCCTTAAGCTCCAAATTTGGCGCCTCCTCAACAAACGGTCTAGCAGATAGAGAGTCGTGATTCTTTATGTCTAACTCTAATCTCTTTGGTTTTGACCGAAATTCAAACCTATCAAGTGCGGCGACCAATTCATCATAGTCTTCAATACCATCGCCATCAAAGTTCATCATTACCGCTACTAGTGCATTAACACCCAACCTCTCTTCAATAGACACCTCAGAACTACTCTATATAATATGTGTCACCACAGATACCAATTTGAGCTCACTACTATGCTTCATGGACCTAGAGATATTGAAGGTTGTCTCTTCATTGTTCAATCAGAACTTCATCTGCCCTTTCTCCATATCAACCAAAGTGCGCCCAGTGGCTAGGAATGGTCTCCCAAGGAGAATGGCGACTTCAAAATCAACATCACAATCGAGTATCACAAAAATCCGCCGGAAAGATAAAAGACTCCACTTTCACTAGTACATCTTGGAGCACACCAATGGGCTTCTTCATAGTTCTGTCGGCCATAAGCAGTCGTATTGCAGTCAATTTTGGATCCCCTAAACCCAACTTCTTGTAAATAGACAATGGCATAATATTGATGCTAGCACCCAAATTGCACAATGCCTTTGCAAAATGTAGCAACCCAATGGTATAGGGAATAGTGAAAGCACTAGGATCCTCCTTCTTCTGCACAAGAGACCTTGTAGCAATAGCACTACAATATTGCAACTTATCATCATCTTCAAAACTCACGGCCCGCTTTTTAGTTACCAAGTCCTTCATAAACTTCGCATACCCAGGCATTTGCTCCAAAGCTTCTATCAACGGCACATTGATGGAAAGCTGCTTCGACATACTAATAAACTTGTGGTATTTGCCTTCTTCAGTCTTCTTCACTAACCTCTGTGGAAAAGGAGGTGGAGGTCTAGGCATAGGGACAACTTTTTGAGTTATTTTCGCTTCCTTCTCTGTTGCATTCTCGGGCTCTTCATTTACTCCGACCACATCATCATCTTTACTATTCTCAATTTCCACCCAGACGGCATAGGTGGATCAATGGTTTGCTTACCCCCTCAGTAGTGATTGCCATATAATGCTCATCATTCTTTGGATTCTGAATGGTGTTGCTAGGAAGAGTGTCAGGTTGACGTGGATTTACTGTAGTTGACAACTAAGTCATCTGCTGCTCAAGATGCTTGATTGACACTGCATGGGCATCAACTTTTTGACCAATACCAGACAAGTCATTTCTCATCTCCTTCACATTCTCATCAGTTGCATTAAACCTCCTCCTCATCTTCTGCATCATATCCTCAATACGTGACATATTACCTCCAGCTTCCCTAGGACCAGATTCCCAATTTTGAGGAGGAGCATAAGGTCAAACCCGATCATTTTTGTTGCCATAGTTGTTCTGGTTTTAGTTGTTGTCGCGATTGAAGTTCCCATCCCAGACATATTGACCCTCTTGGTTATAGTTGCCATAGTTCCTACCTTGGTTTCCTTGACCTTGGCGCCAATTATCTGTATTGGAAGCTTGGGCATTTGGTAAAAAAAAACCCTTCTGATAATTTACCGCATAAGTATCCTCTTCATAGTAACACTCCTCAATCGGTGGTGGATTCCTAGTCAAATAATTCACAGTGTTTACCTTCTCCGCACTTCTGCTCACATGCTTCAACACCAATCCTAGTTTGGTCCTCATCTAAGACATCTCCTCACGAATGTCATCTACAAACTGATTGTTTGTAGCTTGAACGGAAAATGTGTTCCTCCCAGTATTCGACCTTCTAGTGCTCCAAGCTTTATTCTTTTGAGAGATCTTCTCCAGTTTCTCCGCAATCTTCTCAAAAGTGCACTCACCATATGAACCTCCAGCGATAGTATCAAGCACTGCCTTACTGTTTTCATCTTGATCTCAGTAGAAATACTCCTTTAGCGACTCATCATCAATACGGTGATTTGGAACACCCCTTATGAAAGCAGTGAACATGTCCCAAGAACTACTCACAGATTCTCCAGGTAGTGCTATAAAATTGTTGAGTTTATCTTTGTGGTTTAGCTTCTTAGACACTGGAAAAAATCTTGCTAGGAACACATCAGTCAATTGGTCCCATGTATAGATTGAATTATAAGGAAGCTCATTAAACCACATAGCAGCATCGCCGATCAATGAAAGAGGGAATACTCGCAATCCAATGACATCCAAGTTCGATCGACCCACACAACTTTTGCAAACACTCCTTAGCTTGGTTAACTGCGCATGTGGATCTTCCGACGCTAAACCCACAAAAAAGCCCCTCGTAGTAAGCATCTGCATCAAACTGCTAGTCACCATAAATGTATGCCCCGGAGGTAGAGGAGGTAGGACAAGAGGTTCGTCAGATTCAGCAACATTGAAGTTGACCCTATAGTTATCACGCAGTCTTGGTCCTGGTGTATCATGTACCCTCACTGTATCTCTCAGTAAATTCTCAACTTGAATCTGATTATTCTCATCACCAACCCTCGGAGGCTACCACCCAACACCATCTCCTAACTCTTCTCCGATAGGATTAACTGGAATTCCTTGATTATTCATTCTACACAAAGTTCTGTTCAATTTTGTATCATAAGGAGTAAGTGGTTCACCTCGGCACCGTGTACTTGGCATACACTAGAGTAGGAACCTGAGAGAAACAAAAACAAAAGAAAAAGTAAGATAAGGAAATATTTGACTAAAATTCAATAATGTAGTTAAATTTAATCTAAAATCCAAACTCCCCGGCAGCGGCGCCAAAATTTGATACGCTCAAATTACACCTCTCTAAAGAAGCATAAGCAATTGTTATCAAGTAAAGAACCCAACTTGTAGGTTTGGGTCAACCCAAGAGGAATATGGTTTAGACTTAAAATTAACTGACGATTATATTCGTTTAGTCAACGTATTTCCGAAAACAAGTAATTAAAGGGGGGGCGGGGTTTGTGTAACAAATTCTGGAAATTATGTAATCAATTAGTGAACAAGATTCAAACTTTGGTTGTTATCAAGATGAGAAAGAAACTAGGGCGTATGTGTTCCCCATAAGCTCATAACTTTGTAATCATAGTAATAGCAATCATTTCCTAATGTATTACATGCAAAGTGGTAAGTTAGGTATCTCTATATCCTTGGTCCGGCATATAGCGAATTTCACCTCGCACCTTGGTCCAGCTACATGTGTATAATTTACTAACCTTTACCTTAACCTCATATTAGACATCACATCAATGTATGGCTTAGCTTTCACCCTTGTACCATTCAATATTAGACTATTAGATATTATCATACTAAATCTATATTGATAATTCTTTTCTTGTTAATTACCTCCTTGGTCCGACAAGTAGTAACAAGGTGAGTTATAACGCGTGCACTCATTAAAATGAATTCTAAGTGAAATAATTATCAATGCATGCAACAACACTATTCAAAAATTGCTTAATTACTATTCATACTTCGTTAATCACTCATGGTTCCCACAACCCTAGTTGTAGATTTAGTTACCCATAATAGCAAGAACACAATTCATAATATTAGAAGAAG
>JAJOOO010004384.1:0-17892 GCA_029582685.1 Solanum piurae | reverse complement strand
TTAAAAAAAAAAAAAAATTACGCCCCCCCCCCCACCAAGGTCACCCCACCCTCACCCAAGCCACCCCGTAAATTTTTTTTTTTAAAAAATATTTTTGAAAAATATTTCAAATTTAAATAATTTCATTTTTTACGCCACCCCAGGCCACCCCCGTCAATTTTTTTTATATAAAAATTATTTTTCCTAGTTCGGGTGTCAGAGTCGGTAACTAGATCAATTATCGGGGTTGAATTTTGAACAATAAATTATTTCCTAAAGAGTATTTTCTAATCTAAAGCCAAAAATAAAAGATATTTTTCAATCACCAACCAAACATTAAATAATTTTTTCCAGAAAATATTTTCTACTCACCAACCAAACATGAGAAAATAAATTAGAAATTCACTTGTTTTCCAAGGAACATTTTCCTTCATACCAAACACACCCTAAGTCTTATGTTTTTTAAGAAAATAAAATTTAGAGACTTTTCTTTAGGTTTAAATTAGTTTGCATGGGTACATGAGGATCTAGAAATCTGATTAATGATTTGCATGAACTTCAAGTTGTTGTAGAAATTCATAAATTTTAAGTCCAAAATTTGTCTATAATGATTTGGATATTTTCGTGGGGTACTGAGGAACTAATAATGGGCTTTAATTTTATTCATACTTCTTATTATAAATAAATATAAGCAAGTCTAAAATTGAAAGTCTATTACATCTTGCCAATTAATTATGATAGGGGAGGAGTTGGGATTTGTATTTACGAGATCTTAATTAATTATTTATATATATTAATTAAATTTTTAAATATAAATAACTAGGTTAATTTTTGTAAAATTTCTTTTATGTTATTTATATTATATGTTCTTATAATAATATTTTATTATAACAATAAAAAATATCCGAATAAATAATATTTATTGATCGAGTTTCGTTTTTCCAACAATTCCAACGCAATCTAAAAAAATCAGGGGGGCTCTTATAATTTCTTGCCTATTCATTTTAGAGTATATTGTATTTTGAATTCGGAGAGTTTTCAATAATAAAGTGTGAAGTAAGAAGAAATTTACATTATGAAAATAAATTCATCACACAATATATTATACAACAAAATATTACATGACCAACCATTCATATTATGTGTTTTATTCATACGATTGATACAACAATTTGGTTTAAAAGTAGCAACACTATTACTAGTACTAATCTTGCCACTACGTACGTATACCAGAGTTTTATAATAGTTCACATGATTTGTTGCGAGGCAATTGGCTAGTCACTTAATCATGGCCTCCACCTGGAGGGTTATATCCGCAGGTGGGGGTGATGTCCGCCACCTGGAGGATTTTATCCACCACCTGGGGTGATGTCTGCCACTTGGAGGATAATATCCGCCACTAGGGGTTTATATTTGTCATGTGGAGGGTTGTAACCGTCACCTAGAGGGTTGTATCCGCTACGTGGAGGATTATATTCACCAAGTGGGGGTTTATATCCACCACTCAGGGGTCGTTTGGTACGAAGATTAGTAATGCAGGGATTAGCAGTGCAAAGATTGGTAATACAGGGTTTATTTTAACAAGTATTTGGTTCATTATTTCTCACTTCATCTTGTGTTTGAATTAAAACTCTATAAAAAACTTTTTTCTAATTATACCCTTGAATTATTATGTAATTAGATCAAGGTAGATAATTGTCGTACAATATTATTTTTTATGCCCTTTTAACTAGTTAGGAGAAGAACAATTTTGTTGTCATATTTGCTATTTTCCCACTTGAATTATTTGAGGATAAATAGTTGTCATCTTAATAAATTGATCACTCACAAAATGTCAAATTTCCGTTTAAAAAAAGATAAATCATCTACTTTTAAAACCGAAAAGACGGTAAACAATAGTAAAATTTAATGAACCATATACATTTACACATAAAAACTGCAAGTTGTAATTTTAATATGTATGCAATTTTATAAATTGGTCAAAATACAAATATTAGAAAATCATATATATACGACCTTCCCTAGAGAGAGGTTTAGCAGCGATTTGGACAAACCCAAAATGGAGATAATTATATTTTCGGCTATATTTTTCTAGAGCTTTTGAATTTCAAAGCTTGATATTCACATGGTCAGATTCCAGGGGATAGTTTGTTCGATAGTTGAAATATGGTAGTCATTGGTTAAAGGTCATCTGGAAGATTTATAAATTGTAGACTGGGGATGCTTTAGAATCTCCCAGTCATCAATTGATTGCTACAAATCGGAGATGAATTTGAAAATAGTTTCAACCAAATTGAAAATGAGGACTTAGAATTCTTTGTTCTCACAATAGAGCATGATCTCCTCGTTGAGCCTATTAGTAATTTACTTGATTCAGACCAGAAAAAACACTATCTAGAGCAATTCAAAAGGGCTTTAGATAAACCTTCGACCTCTTCCTCTCATATATTTTCTCACCCTCAAGTGACAAACACCTATAATATTACTGATATCCTACAAAACAGCAAAAACTCTACTATTCTAGAGCTAGCCATCCAAACATTGCTTTAAAAGAAAAACCTAGTGTTATGCAAAATAACTACAACGCCAACAACATCTATGAATGGAACATAGATGCATGTTCTGAATACAACATTCTCTCCAAATTACAGCAGATGACAATGGTTGTCACTGCTTATAGGACCTCCCATAATTGTTCAGACCAACTCACTACCCATGTCCTTGTAGTAGGATTCACCTGCCAGCTTAAAGGATGGTGGGATACACATCTTACCGATGAAGATAAACAAAATATCTTTCAAAGTATCCGTCTTGATCCTCTAGGAAATCCAAATCATTCGAAGAAATTAATTTGTTCTTATAGGATAGGTGATTATGGATAGAAAAAAAAAATATAACTATTGGAACTGAGCACACAAGATGAAATTGAAACAACAACTGAATATCAGCCAACCAAAAACCCATTACTTTTGGCTCCTCAACAACAGACAAATCCAATTGCTAACAAGCAACCCTCAACCAGTGTACCTGGATCAAACCAACCAAGATATCAAACTTCAACATATTACGCCATGAAAGGAATCCCACAATCTTTCCTCTTGGAAAATGCAAATCCAATTCCAATTTCTAGTTCAAAAAATAGGCAGATCTAGTTGAAGAAGAAGAACAAGATCAGCTAGCCCAAACAATGTCTACCTCGTAGATAGAGAAAGACTTCAAAAATTGACGCCAACTCATGGATTTTAAAGAACCCATAGTTATGTCCAGTTCCAACAAGAGCTATTTGATTAATCAATACCTCTTTTTCAAATAAATGTGCTCTCAAACGGCGGCACAAAGCCATGCTTCAACATCTTCTTCACGCTCTGTGGCTGCAACTAGCACAACTAAAGCACCGGTAGAGGTAGAAAACTCTATCAATATTTTACACAAAACACGAGCACAAGCACGGTATGCCCAATACCAAACAAATTAATTTCTTCACCCACACCCCAACCTATTTCTTCAAGCGGAGAATCCTCCTCTGATGATTCAGCCTATATAAAAAATAATTGTGTCTACCCACTAATACAAATCGAACATGAGTTTTGGCATTCAAACCCTCAAGAGGTAGCTAAGAAAATACTTACCCCTAATGCAAACTTCATCCAAAAAACTCCAATGTATACACAAAACTTCTATGAGTTCATACTCGCAGATATTCGATCTTGCTTGTTCAATCCCCATAAGGATAAACCAACACAAACATATATTACCCATACTACAGTATTCATTAACAAAATAATCTCACCCAAAGAATGGGGAATGCACCCAACCAAGTACAAAAAAATTTCCTAGTCATTTGAACCCCAAAACTACAATTACTTTGACTACCAAAACGCATGGATGAGTGCCTTCACTTTCCAAAATAATACTGGAAAACATCCATGAATTTTCCTTTGGGAAAACAACTTGCTTCTGAATTTCCTCAATGATTTTTGCATCAATGGCGACCGGATCTTCTTATTATAAAATAGACCTTACCAGTGTGTATAAGTTAGTTCAAGATTTACTTATTTAAATTACAGATCTGACAGTACTGTATACCAAAAAATGTGTATATATATATATTCAATTAAGATCACAAACGTCATGTGGTGACATATTTGTCTTTTTAATTAGTAAATGTTAAACAACTCACAATTCAAATATTGTATTATATTTATTTAGTAATAAACAACACTCTCTAAATAATTTGTAAGCTAATTTATTTTAATAAATTTACTAGTACAAATATAAAACATAAAATTAATAAAATAATTAAACTAATGTGAGAGATATTTTTATCTTTACATAGACTTATTTCATAGTATTAAATCCTATGTATTACCAATACCTCCAAATAGAAGGTATTAATAATACATCTTATATGTAGGATGTATAACTAATTCATAATAATACCATACATAATACATGAACTATTTTTTCTAATACTCCCTACCAAATGACCCCTCAGAGGCTTATATTCACCATGTGGAGGTTGGCCGTGATAGTGTAGTGATTCTATCCCTCCTCTACGTTTTCTTTTGCCTTCCACCCCCAAAAAGTGAACGGCGGGAATTGAAAATTACTACTTACCAGAATAAGATGTTGCGCAGACAAGATTTGAACCCGTGACCTCAAGGTTATGAGCCTTGCGAGCTACCTAACTCCTCTACCCCGCGCCAAAGATAAGAACTGAAAACTAATAGATAAACAAGGATTAAATGCACCCATCCACCCTATTTGTACAAATAGAATAGCCCATTTATACAGAATGGTAAAGGGGCTTATATGATCATCGACCATAGAAATAGAAATGAAGCGTTAATCCTTACCAACTTGATTTTGTTGCTCCTGACAGCAAACATGCATGAACCATTTCACGAAGTATGTGTCCGGATAGGCCAAAGTCTCGATAGTTAGCTCTCGGCTTTCTGGTAAAAAAACGTCGATGAAGGCGTGTAGGATCCGTCATTTGGAGGGCTTATATTTGTTGTTGTGTTCACAATGTGGGAGTTTATATCTACCACCTGAAGGCTTATATCCACCATGTGGAGGATTATATCTACCACCTAGAGGCTTTTATCCACCACCTAGGATTTATATCCACCACCCAGAGGTTTATATTCATTATTGTATTCGCCATGTGGGGGTTTATATCTGTTATATTCGCTACGTCTATCAGTGTCTTCATCATTCTTATAGTCTGATTCAAATTCTACATCAATTGTGAAATTTAAAATTAGATAAGAAATTCAATATTTATAAGAGATAAATAATAAATTTAGAAAAAAATAATCTTACATGTCTCAGCCAACTCCCTAGCTACAACTTATCATTGCAAAAATAGCCACAAAAAGGCAAAAAAAAAATAGAAATGCCTTGGAGCCCATCATTGTTTTCTTCTTTAAAGCTTAGTCATCATTAAATTACTTGGCAAACAAATGAACCATGAATATTTGAAACGAAAACTATCCTTACTCTGGAGGCCCACAAAAGAGATTTGGGTTATGATTACTTTATAGTGAAATTCCTCAAAGAGGAAAACATGATTAGGGCTTTACAAAATGGCCCCTGATTCGTAAATGAATTCTTCCTCTCCATATAAAAATGGCACCCAAACTTTGTGGCATCGAAAGTGGATGAAACGATATCTGCTATCTAGACTCGGCTTCCAGAATTGCCTACCAAATACTATGATCACAAAATTTTTGCGATGATTGGGAACAAATTAAGAAGCTAGTCAAAACGGATGTATGCACCTCATCCACCCTAAGAGGAAGATATGCATGCATCTTTATTGAAGTCCCACTGGAAATCCTCGTTAAAAAATATATTTTCATAGGCCATCTAAAACAAGGGATACTTTATGAAGGTGTTGAAGTGTTATGTGTTTCATGTGGAAGGCTGGGACACACAGTGCAACAATGCCTTTACATTGATCATCCGTACCCCCAAATGCAAAAGTAAAGAGAAGACGTAACACCAAATTCAATTGCTACTACAATGAAATTATCTGATAATGCGTGGCAGATTGTGACTTTAAAAAAAAGGTAAGAAATCAACACAAACAAACACCCAAACAACAAAGGTAAGAAATAACACAACCATTAAGGCCACAGACGATGATGATTTTAATGTCAATATTATACACGCAACTACTTGTAAATTCCTAAACTTTCAATTGTTTAAATATGTACGAAAAACCCAAATGAACACCATGGCGTCGGAAACCATATGCACTAAGCTAACCAGTAAATCTCTCCATCAAAGTAACTCTTCTTCCTGCCATGATTGGAAAATAAAGCAACGCCGACGGTGACACTTCAAAACCAGTACTAGCAACAGTAAAACACACTCATCTAAGGGAATGAGGTCCCCTAACCCTGGCCCTATATTGACCCATATGAATCCCCTATCCCCCTAATAATGCCCCCACCAACAAAAAGGATAATAACACTTCAAATTCCCTAAGTGGACCCACTGTAGATCGACTTAATACCCCAATATTAGCTGGAGTCAACGTGGACACTCCCCCTTCCACATATGGAAACCCCATATCTTTATCAAATACTACCAAACCTGGTAATAATATATTAACCCTTAAATTTAGTAAATCTGAATCTCATACCATCGTACCACTTTTAGAAGGACCACCCAATTCCAGATCTCGAGAACCCTGAAACTTCCAATAAATACTTTCGCCTCTATTAACTACCCTAATAACCCCACTATCTTCTCTCTAATAATGCTACGCATACAAAGACTCCACAATCAAAATCCTCCATTACGTACCCACACTACATCAATGAATCAGAACATACCAATCTCACTCTTCTTGGTAAATGGACTAACTCCGAAGACAAATCCCATTCACTCACCCACCTCTTCAAACATTTCTTTCAATATCTTGGCTGGAAATAAGCCTCCGGGCCCATTCCCTGACCTTTGTAGTCCTTATGGGAGAACATGAGGCGACGATCGTAGTTCAACACCTGATATTTCTTGGCCGGATAGTGTCGGAAGGAATGCGGGTGGCCATGAAGACATTTAATACTCATGTATGGATGTCAAATACCCTCCCTCCCTCAATGAGATATCAGTTCCTAATAATGCCTTTTTTCCACATCCCGACCTGGGAAATCCCCATACCCCTACCACCACCGCAAAAAATACCACCCACGATAATAACCCCTATATTCTCCCAAACGTCCAGAATTTACAGGAAGTAGACCGTATTTTCCACCACTAAATGATGCAGGGACCACCCCAGGGGGTAGCTCATCTATCCCCGACCTCGACATTACCCGAATCAATAGGTAACACAACTGCTCAGATGTCACACAACAAAGCATCTACATCCTAGGTACCTTCTATGAACCTAATACCAGTTCGTCCAATACTTATCAACACATGAGAAATAGAAGAAACATTGGAGTTAATGAAAGAAACTCGAACGGAGATCTCAATATTAAAAAGAAATAAGAATAATGATGTACAAAGAGAGATTCGAAAAAAATACATCATTCTATGTCCGTAGAATCTCTTAAAAAGTGCGATAGATTTCAAGACCCCTTTCGATCCAGAAGTTGGGAAATATGTGATAATTATGAATCCCATAATGTTAAACAATCTAAATGCCCAACCACAGGCAATAAGGAACATTCCACCGATAAACCCACTGAACCTGAACAAATTAATGAATCTAATAATATGGAACTGTAGATGCGCCAATGGGCCCGACTTCAGAAGAAACTTCAGAACTCTTTTAGATTGGCACAACCCCCTTATAGTTGCTCTTCTGGAAATAAAAATGCAAAATCACCAAGTGATGCTTGACGAGTTCCCTTTCAACAAAATGACTAAAGTCCCAACGATGGGGAATTCTGGTGGCATTGCTGTCCTATGGGATGATAACCTCCTGGAACTCGATGAAATCACTATTACTAGGCAGAAAATTCATGACATGATCAAGGTAAGTACACATAATGAATATTGGTTACTTAGTTGTATTTATGCTAATTGTTATAGGAATTTGAGGAAAATCCTTTGGGAGAACTTACGCTCCATCAAGGATAACTACTCAGGGAAATGGCTAATATGTGGGGACTTTAATGACCTCCTTAATAAAACAGAAAAATTTGGCTGAAACCCCTGAACAATTCACACACCAAGGACTTCTAGTCCATTGTCAACCACTGCAAATTTATTGACTTAGGTTTCAAGGGTAGTAAATATATATGGGTCAATAAAATATATAATAATAGGGACATCTAATATTTGAAAGGCTCGATCATTTCTTAGCTAATAATGATTGGCTCATGATCTTAGGCGTATTTATACGCCTAAGAACCAATTTATCCCATATATATAGCTAAGTTGAGAGCATTTTTCGTTGTCGGAATTAAGTTTTGAGAGTCTTTTGATGTCGTTTTTTTCTAACCAATATGATTAGATGTTTCAGGGTGAAAAGAAAAGAGGAACGAGCCAAAATAGGGCACCTGGTCAGAGGTTGGAAAATAGAAGACGAAGTTGCGGAGAAAAAGGGCCAAGAAGCTCGAGAATACACTACGAGGGAGCATCTCCGCGTCGCGGAGCTGATATGTGTGTGCATAAAAGGAACTCCACTTAACAGTGGAGTGCGCGTCGCATAGAGACGAAATAGGACAATATTGTTAAATTGTCGATGTAATGAATATGTTAAATTCTAACTCAAATCCTTATACCAATATTGTTTCTACAATTGGGGAGGCCCCAGATCAAGCATGAGTTCCGGGAACAAAATAGGACAGCTGACTTGCTAGGCAAGAAGGGAAAGATGATGAAAGAAACGCTTTTTGAAGAATGGTCAGTTCCCAGTGTTTGCTTTGGATGCTTTAGGAGCAGACAAGGGTGGAACTCCTTTTGTCAGTGTCAGTAATTCTAGTAACGTTTGTATTACTAATGGATGTATAAATCCAAGACATAACTTAGTCTGTATTGCTACAAGTAATGTGGCTGATTCGGTTGTACCGATGCATATTATATAATCAATATTAACTCGTCTTGACTATCAAAAAAATAAATAAATTAAAGGATATTTTCCCTCCCTTTTTGTCTTTCAGATTTCATTTTGTACTGTTGCCTGTAAATTATCACTGGAATTTTAGGGCGATAGCGGCGCAGGGTGCCGACTGCCTACTGGTTTCACAGTGCTTTTAAGAGCTGATACGGTGGTGGACGACGCAACGGGGGTGAAACCCTATAACTTTGGTGTGTTTCACGCTGAAAAAAATCCTCTGTCCATCACTGTTGAAAAAACCATCCGCAGACAACATCATAACCACTTGATTCAACACCAAACAAGAAATAGAAAAGAAAAAGAGCGGGTGAGACCAACTGATAATATTTTCTGGGTAGTCATTCATTCCCAAGGCTATTTGGCTCCGAAAATGTCTATTGGTGCTCGTGAACTTACCATTCTGGGTGACTTCAAGCCCTTCGGCTTGATTGCGGAAGCTCTTGATGGCAAACCCTCCGATACTTGTGTGGATGATTATCGTTACTTCCTCTTCAGTCCAGAAGTGACCAAACAAAGAGATGAAGCGGATGAATTCGATTTGCCATCTCCAAGTGACCGGAGCGATCACGAGCTTTTTATAAGAGGGAACAAGTATATTTATCCGTTAAAAACTTCTATTTTTCTATTTTTCAATCTTTTCTATTTAATTGTTGTTTAAGTTTACAAAATTCCCATCAAGATAGTCGAAATTCTCAGTTTCTTGTTCTGTGAATATCAACATGTAAAATTTGGCTTACTTGTATTCTGTAACATGATTATAGGATTATATGGAGCATAGGTTCACGAGTCTATAAGAGGTTCACATCACCCTCCACAGTGATAAAGGTAACTCTGCAATCATAAAAACTCACTCTACCATTACCTAGGTTAGAAAATGGTTTTCAAACATTGAATCAACATTCAGAAAAAAGGTTTTGCTAGTTGTATCACCTTATTGAGTTTACCCAATTTTTTTCATATGCTTTCGTCCTTTGACGTCTTTTTATCCTTCCATAAATCATGGTAATGGTCTTTCTTTCCCACCTTACCTTAATTGTGTCTCAGCCGAGCGTAAGGAACACTTATCGCTTGGTGAATCAGCAAAACTAGCTCAAGTCATGGGGCTTAACTGAAAATTAATTTTGAGCCATGTGAATGAAAATGTATCCATCTCATGTGCAACTATTGATATTCTTACTTTAGATACATTGTCAAATGTGCAATAAATATGCGAATGACTGACTTGCTTAGAATGTTGAGATGAATCTGTGCAGTTTGGGTTATAATTAGCATTTGCAGCTCTTCTGTATGGCTGATATGTGGTTTCACATAAATTTACATGTCCTTGTAGTATTCTCCAATTTTATTTTCGTTCATTTCTTGCTCTGGTAGGTCCTCTCCACCCTCCATTTTGGTGCTGTGCTTAGCTTATGGCACATTTCACATATATGGAGCTTCATTTATGATTTTTATTAGTTACTTATTTTTTGATGAAGTTTCATTCAACTTTTAATGGTATTTTAGGCATGCTGGTGTCGGATGGGCGATACTTCAGACACTGTTCTGTGCATTCTACAGAGTGATAGTTTGTCAATTTATGACACGTCAGGTGACTGAACCAGTTTTACTGTTGCATGTTTTATTTTAGTGGAGCTTCTCTCCACATATTGAGTAGTCTCATTGTATATAAAGATTTTCCTTAGAATTAAGAATTTGATTTACTAGTTAATTGATTATAAGGGGAGAATCTGAGATGCTGAATGAGGCTTTCTTGGCAGTTTAAAGAATAGCTGAGTACAAAGGAGGCCAAAATGGGCAATATTTCTTCTTTTAGAATTTTCCATTACCAAACCCATGGCAACCTTTTTAGTATTTTATTTTTCCTCTTTTTGTCCAAGTGAATTCCTGTTGTTTTACCATTGCAATAGGTTGTTAGAGGAACGTTACAATGGTTGAGTGGTTTGCCTTGTAGGTGAAGTAACATGTGTTCCTCTTCCTCGTAGCATCACCTCCATATGGCCTCTTCCATATGGTTTACTCCTCCAACAGGCACCTGAAGGGAGCTCGCAAGCACATATCCATTTTTCGTCTTTGAGCCCACTTTTAAGTGCTCGTAATACAATCCGTTCAAAAAGGGATGCTAGTACTCAGCAGAATTATACTGCTGTACATGGTTTAGATTTTACTATCAAGGGAGATGGGTCTTCAATGTCCTCACATCTGATATTAAAGGATCCACTGGAAGAACCTCAGGTATACATGATGTGTTATTTGTCCCCCCTCTGTATCTATTGTTTTTATTTGTATTGTTTTATTTTCTGTATTAGTTTGTTTCTAATCTTGGGTTTTGGTAATATTAAACTGTAATCCAATTGTATTTTCCATTTGTCAACTGAAGAGGTAGAATTTTCCTCCCAGTTTTTTATTCCAATTTTGATAATAGTGTACTTTTATTGTGATTATCACAGCCAACCTATATTGAGGAGAGGGGGAAATTGAACTTTAACAAAGAAGTTGATGAAAGGACCATCTGGACTGGAGATTGTGTCCCCCTGATGGCGTCATACAACAAAGGTTTTTCCTATTTATTTTCAATCAACTGTTAGATTGTCCCTTCTTTGCTGGTTGACAAAAGAGATAATGAAGTGCATTCATTGTCTCTGAATTACTATGCAGCTAAGCTTCAGCATTCTTTATGGGTTGTTGAAACCATCAACTCTAACATTGAAATGGGAAATTCTAGATTTCCTGATGTTCCCCTTGGAGTGCTAACGAAGCAATTTTCATTCCGGAGGATATGGCAAGGAAAGGGTTCACAAACAGCTGCCAGTAAGGTGTTGATTATTATTGACTCTTTTGTTGCTTGATGAAAAGAATGTCATGCTTCTTTCTATACAGTCATATTTGGGAAATGAATTTAGTGAACAATGCATCTTCATTTTATAGTTCCATTTCGTGCTAAATAATATGTTTTCAGAATACTGGACTTGAAGGTCCACAGTGAATCATAGTGATCTAATCTGGAGTTCTAATTGAAATGCTAAGAACCTCAGCATTAGGTGATCAAGAAGAAGTGGCCATAATCTATTGTTATAATCTTATGATACCGATTCTGATTTTATATGATTATTATTAGAAAGATACTAGGTAGTGGTAACTTCTACTACTACAATTTTTGACTTATGCGTCAAATTTATATTGATAAGGGTAAAATTTTACGTTGAACAGATGGAAACTTCGTAAATGGTTCTCGGGTGTCGTAGTTTGGCATATCATTCTGAACTTATAAAAAGATCATTGATGTCTAATTAGAAATTACTATAGGTTTGATGAAAGCCTAGTTTGTGAAGAAATGTCTTGGGGCCTGGTCCTTGCCAGGGAAACTTCAAAACAAGTGAAATCTTGGTATTCAAAATCCTTAGTGGAGTCGTTGAAAATAGTCCATAGCCTGTACTGTTTGTCACTAAGCCGCTGTAATGGACTTCTCCCTCAGCGACATCAAACCAGCCATAGCTTAGGTTTGGTGAAACCAGGAAGGATCAAAGAGGTTTTGAATGCTGGAATAGGGATGGAAGTGCAGGAAGAAAGGAGGAGAGATGGAAGATTGTCTCATCTTATATATGGTGGACAGTATGGCTAGAGAGGAATCAGAGATGTTTTGAAGGAAAACAAGCAGCATACAAAGATTTAAGTTTAATTGTTTAGCTCTGTATTATTTTTGGTGTAAACAAGTAGTCTTAGATAGCTCAGAAGCAATCAGCACAACTATAGACTGGCTGTAACTTGGTAGTATTAGGCTCCTATTTAATTATAACACTTTTGGTTTTGGAGGGGAACTACACTTTTGTGGTAGTATTCCTGTGGATAAATATAGACTAACTGTTACTTTTCTCAATTTTTTTTCACTATTCTGCTTGACAGGGCATTACTCTCCAAGGTGAGCACATTTTAGGTTTTTCTTCCTAGTGTCCTTACTTGGTTGTACAGAGCAAAAAAATATAGGTGAACTACAGTATTCAGGCGTCTAACTTCCAAGTTTATAGTCATATCTCCATAAGAATTAGGAGGTGCCAAATATATAAAAAATAAAAATAAAAAATCACATCTCATTCATATATCTTTGTCCTTATATATGTGCTTGTCGTTTAGAGCGTCATGTAATTCTCTCAGGTGTTTCTAGCAACTGATGATGATGCATCACCCATTATTTGCTTTCTACTCCAAGAGCAAAAAAAGTTGTTGTCTCTGCGGCTTCAGACTGTAGAAATAAATACCGAAGTTATCTATGACATTAAGCCTGACATGAGTTGGAGCATACCAGCAATTTCTGCAGCACCAGTTGTTGTCACTCGACCAGGGTTAGTTTTTACTATATATGTTGGTTTTCTGTAGCCATGTTACTACTTTTGTGTCTTGACTGCCAATTCTAATCTTCAGAGTTAAAGTGGGCGGACTTCCATTTGTGGACATTGTCGTGCTGACATCAGAAAACACTCTTCTTCTATATGTAAGTTCTATGGCTATCTTACATAACTTGACCTGCTAGTAGAAGACAAATTCTACGCCATGACTTGCATTCCTCTTGTCTTCCCTGTCAAAGTGGAGAACTTCCATTTGATGCATCCTAGAATATTTGCATCAGGAATATGTCTACCCTCTGTATTCACTTTGCTTCTGGCTGAAGATATTGATGACTCTACTTTGCAAAAGTTATTTCTTTGTGTGCTAAATGCTAATGTTCTGTTATCTTCTCCACACAAGTTCTTTGGCTAAAAGGTTAAACTTTTATGGTATCTGGTATGTTTGCAGCAAACATTGTTTTGCTCTCTAAACTCCCTTTTTCCTTTTAATTTTTTTTGTATGAATTGTTGTTAGGAATTGTGTAGTTTTTTTGATTTCTTTCTTGTTTGCAGTTGGTATAACTTAATATGTTCATCACTTGTGATGAAGAATTAAGATGAGATGGGACAGAGGGAAAACTAGAAGTTAGTGAAGAAGAATATGTGAATAGTTTGTGTTGTCAAATACACTACAAGAGGTCATACAAGTAACAACAACAACATACCTAGTGAAATCCCACAAGTGGGGTCTGGGAGGGTAGAATGTATGCTGACCTTACCACTACCTGGTGGAGGTAGAAAAACTATTTTTAAAAGACCATGGTTCAAGTGCAGCAAATTTAGATGCAAAGAAGAAAATATAGCAAGTAACAAGGAAACAATGCAAAGTCTACGGGAAGGGAGCAACAACAACAATAACAAAATAGTGCGATAATCGAAACACAATAAACAACATACTAGGATAGATTATTGAAACAATAATAAACAATGATGAATGTAAAAAAACAAGAACTACAGTAATACAACTAGTACATTGGCAAACACCACCCTAAGCAAGACAACACTACACTACCAACTAACCTTCTACCCTAATACGTGTCCTTTAAACCCTCCTATCTAATGTCATGTCCTCGATAACCTAAAGCTGGGTCATATCCTGTCTTATCACCTCTTCCTAATATTTTTCCGGACTCCTTTGCCTCTCCTCGTACCCTCTATAACCAACCTCTCACACTTTCTCATTGGTGCATCCACGCATCTCCTTTTCACATGTCCAAACCATCTGAGTCTCACTTTTTCATCTTGTCCACCACGGAGTGACTTCCACCTTATTTCGAATATCCTCATTTCTAATCTTATCGCTTCTAGTATGATCACACAACAACCTCAACATCCTCATCTTCGCAACATGTATCTTCTGAATATGACATAATTCATTACTCCTATTTTCCAAACGTGTGAATTCTTGTCTGGACAACACTCCGCCCAATACAACCTAGTTGATCTGACCACCACCTTATAAAACTTCCTTTTAAGTCTTGGTGGCATATCCTTATCACACAAGACACTGGATATGAGATTCCATTTCATCCATTCTGCTCCAATACGATGTGTAACATCATCATCAACTATCAATCTCCCCATTTTATTGGATTATCAACCCCTCGTTCAGGAGATGCATGAAGATGTAGAGGTGGATTGTGATCATACTAGGAGCGATAAAATTAGAAATGAGGATATTCGGAATAAGGTGGGAGTGGCCTCCGTGTTGGACAAGATGAGGGAAGCGAGACTGAGATGGTTTGGGCATGTGAAGAGGAGGGTGCGTTGACGCCCTAGTGAGGAGGTGCGAGAGGTTGGTTGTAGGGGGAAGGGAGGGGTAGACATAGGCTGAAAAAGTATTGGGGAGAGGTGATTAGACTGGACATGACACAACTTCACATTATCAAGGACACGACTCTAGATAGGAAGGAGTGAATGTCGCGTATTAGGGTAGAAGGTTAGTAGGGGTAGAGTGTTGTCTTGCCTTGCGAAGGTTGTTGCGTGGTACTAGTCGTATTCTTGTAGTTCTTGCCATATATTGTTTATTGTGTTTTGATTATGACACTATTTTTTTTTTGAGAAAGGTAACTTGTATTATAAACAGAAGAATACACAAGGAGTATTCTAGTAATACTTACATCCAGAAGTGCAAAAGAAAGAAGAACTGCTATGAAGGTCATAAGTACTCTAAAATACTAGGAATATCCTCTGCATCTTGAGGATATTCATGTTTACACCAAAAAAAAAAGAACCAGACAATTCAGCTTCAAATTTTGCATAGACCAGCTCTTGTTTTTAAAACATCTCTGGTTCCTCTCCATCCATATAGACCACCAAATGCAGGCAGGGACAATCTTCCATCTCTCCTTGTGATTATCACACTATTTTTGCTGCTGTTACTGTCTCTTTTTTTTTAGACTTTACATTGGTTTTCTTATTAGCTGCTATGCTTTCTTCATTGTTTTTCTTCTTTTTGTACTTGACTTTGATGCATTTGAGCTGAGGGTCTTTCGGAAACAGCCTCTCTACCTCCACAAGGTAGTGGTAAGGTCTGCGTACACTCTACCCTCCTCAGACCCGACTTAGTTGAATTTCACTGGGTATGATGTTGTATATTTGGAAGTTTATGTGGAAAGATGTCATCATCTTTGTGCATCACTTCCACTTATTAGGTGATGCTTGATTTGCTCATGAAATATGATATGCCACCTTTTAAAATTGCAGTGCGGGAAGCAATGCCTTTGTGAGTTCAAGTTGTCTCACCTTGGCAAAGATCAGGTTTTGCATGATCCTAAAATTGTTGGGTTAGCAGATGCTGTTGAGGAGCGTATCAATGTAATTGTGAACAGTGGACGGGTATGATTGCTGACTTTATTTGCCTTTTTGTATTTTAGGCTAAAGTAGTTTTGTAAGTTTCTCATTGTGACTGCTGTGTCCCATTTTGTGACTGTTACCAGTCATGGGACAAACATCAGATGATGAGATTGTGAGTCTCTATGAGGTTTACCATGTTGCTTTAATTCCATGAGTGTTAGATGTCTAGGATGAGTCACTAAATTTCTATATCATATAAAATAATGAAATTATCTGTGCAAAAGATAAGTACTGAGAACTTCATGCTATTGAAACATAAGGGTAGAGTTTTATATTTTTCCTTTCTTATGGCTAACTATGTGGTAGCTTTTGATGTGTATATTTCAATGAAGAATGTCTTTCCACATTTCTGCAATCATCTAGGTGAAGATTGATATGTGTATTTTTTTATCTGCTACAAACTGTCATATTGAAGTAATATTTATTAGGGACTACAGTTTGTTTGAATGGAATAGGAGAAAAATAAGAGATGTAGCTTTCCACTGCAAACTTAGGGAAATGTCACTTCCAGGGATATTTCACTTGTAGGACATAGCATAACTAGAAGAAATTACTTTCTCACCAACCACTTTGGCCTAATCATCCCATTTGTTTAAACAGCAATTAAGGTGAAGTAGGGTTAGGAATGAAGAACCATTTATGGCTAACAGGTCCACTAAACCAAAAAAGTAATGAAGAAGATGCCTATCGACAAAGCGGTGAGTTGGAGTTGGAACAAGTCCCACTGAGAGGTGACAAGTGGACGTTCCCAAAATGTGTTATATCGGGTAAATTCAATATAATTGACACTTGTTGGCATTCCAACCTATCTTCTCTTTTCAGGGCTGTGATGGTACTAAGTTTTCACGATTGGAAATGTTTCTTCTTTTGTCTGTTGTTTTTGAATTATCTTAATCTCATTATTATAGGTTCTGCTTATGCTGCAAAATCTTGTATAGACTTTAGGTATATTTTTTGTTAGATAGTTAGCGTATAATTAATATATTAAGTGTCCCACATTAGTAGGGATATGGATCCACCGTTAATGCTCTAGTGCTTTTAAATCCCTCACAGGCAAAAGTGTAAAAGTAAGGCAATAAGACAGAGATGTTTGTGGAGATCAAAATCTGTTATCACTAACTCAAAATCTCACATCAGAATATAATGTTGAGGATTGGGGATATGGGATGGAATTCTGGAAAAAGCAGAATTTTTTTTATCAAGATGGAAGGCTCAATATCTATCCTTGGGGGGTAGAGTGATCTTGATAAACTCTGTCTTAGACTCACTGCCTACTTATGTTATGTCGTTATTTCCAATTCCTCCAATAGTTATCAAAAAGCTGGACAGACTGAGAAGAAACTTCCTCTGGAAAAAAGGCAAAGAGGGAGAGGGCAAGGGTTACCATTTAGTGAGATGGAACACTGTGATGCTAAGCAAAGAAAGAGGGGGACTGGGTATTAGAAATTTGAGAATACAAAACAAGAGCCTATTGATGAAGTGGTTGTGGAGATATACTAGTGAGGAAGGAACCCTATGGAAGGAGGTGATAGTGGCAAAGTATGGGGAATTGAACCCATGGTGTACAGAGATAGTGTCAGAACCCTATGGATGGGG
>JAJOOO010004383.1:0-30312 GCA_029582685.1 Solanum piurae | reverse complement strand
AGAGAAGATTCATGCATTGCGGAAAAAGATTTGTGCATTACAAGAGAAGATTCATGCATTGCGGAAAAAGATTTGTGCATTACAAGAGAAGATTCATGCATTGCGGAAAAAGATTTGTGCATTACAAGAGAAGATTCATGCATTGCGGAAAAAGATTTGTGCATTACAAGAGAAGATTCATGCATTGCGGAAAAAGATTTGTGCATTACAAGAGAAGATTCATGCATTGCGGAAAAAGATTTGTGCATTACAAGAGAAGATTCATGCATTGCGGAAAAAGATTTGTGCATTACAAGAGAAGATTCATGCATTGCGGAAAAAGATTTGTGCATTACAAGAGAAGATTCATGCATTGCGGAAAAAGATTTGTGCATTACAAGAGAAGATTCATGCATTGCGGAAAAAGATTTGTGCATTACAAGAGAAGATTCATGCATTGCGGAAAAAGATTTGTGCATTACAAGAGAAGATTCATGCATTGCGGAAAAAGATTTGTGCACTACAAGAGAAGATTCATGCATCGCGAGAAAAAAGATTCATGCATTGCAAGAAAAGATTCATGCATTGCAAGAGAAGATTCATGCATCGAGAAAAAGAATTCATACGTCGCAAGAGAAAAGTCATGCATCGCGGGAAAAAGATTCATGCATCGCGGGAAAGGAATTCCTACATCGCAAGAGAAGGATTCATGCATAGCATGAGAACGAGTTATGCATTGCAAGAGAAAGATTTGCCCATCACAAGAGAATTAACATCAATTGCATCATTTTTCTTTGCAAAGACGAGATCAAGAGAACCGTCAACATATTACATCAGCTTATTTTTATTGCTTTGACATCAAAGGAAGAATACATTGAAGATTATATTGCAAATATGAGACACAAGCTTTATTTGCTTTACGTCAAACTCGGTGGGTTTGACGTCAAACGCGCAAGAAGAGGAATTAAGTGTCAACACAGTAAAAGACATTATCCCTCCATTTGAATTGCATTTTTATGCTAATGGGTTTTATCTCAGTCTTTGTCGAGAGCATCCAAGAGGATGAATTCTCAAAACAAACCACAGGTGCAGACGACATCAAAAAGGATGCAGCACACCGTGGAACTTTTTCTTAGCAGCGAACTGGGACATAGTCCAAAGAGGAGTGTCAAACTCTTAGGACGCGAGCAGATGAGCGACTTCTACCACAATAACACCACACCCCTATCAGAAGGAATGTGGGTTTATCTTTGGGTTTGTCGGTTTCAGTTTCACATCCGGAAATTTTTTGTCTCTACCGGAAGCAGCTTTCTAATCTGAGTGACAATGCACCAAGATCTTTGAAAATTATGTCCGTGGAAGTTCTTAATTATGGGTGTGAAGTGCACCACATTCATGACTAAGAAGTTGCAAGCCTCTTTTTCATACTCGATTTACTTGTCACTCTCCCAGAACCGAAGGTTATCTTGCATAATAGATTTCCTTTTCAACCAATTGAGTCGAACTACAAGCAGCCTGATTCCCTGAGTTGAGGAATATGTAGGTGGGATCAATATTGAAAACTCGAGTATATTCCAACTTTCTCTCTTAAATCTTATACCCAAGTGTTTCGGTCTCTTCATAATTCGATATCGGAATAACTTTTGAGTTCTTCAAAATCGTGCGTTAAAACAAGCGTATTAAACTACAAGTGGCCTGAATTCTCATATAGCCTGAGATATGTAGGAAACCCATTTCTGGGGTTCGGCCATAATTCCTAAAGTTCGTACCAAAATCCCTTTCCTAAAGATGAAGATGTGGTCGGTCAAAATTGGATTTGTCAATTTCATTTGCCTCGAATTTCTTTCATCAATCCAAGTCAAACGAGGGACAGTACCTGTCACAACATCTGGTGATGACTCTGAGTCTTGTCGTCCGGTTAATGAATATGTACGGTTCTGTCCACTACCAGAACTAGATATTCCCTCTCTGCCTCCGCCTCTACCTTTACGTGCTGAAGTCTGGGGTCCACGCCCTGTAGACTGTGCGGATGAGGAGGAACCTACTGCTGACCTGGTCGACTGCCCTAACTACCCTGACCTATGGTCGGGCAGTTTCTCCACCCATGCCCCTCATTTCCACAAGAATAACAACATGTGGAACCCTGTTTTCACCTCCTGAAATGCATCCTACGAGAAGTTGTGCAACGCGGCGGTGCTGTCCTAGCCTGACCTGAGCCCCTCTGTTGCTGAGAGCCTGATGCTCGTCAACCCTCACCTGGGTTTGACTGTCCATGACGATCAAATCTACTCCCCTGGAAATGCTGTGGTGGAGGTCTAGGTGGCCTACTAAAATATCAAGGTATGGGACCACCCTGAAAATCTCCCTGCGAACCAGCGGGCCTGGCCCTCTTCTGTCTCTCCCTCTCGACCCTTTCACTCGTATACTGTAGATGTCGAAGATCCTCTATGCCCTGTGCGAATGCCTGAATCCGTGAAATAACCATATTATCATTTAGCGCTGCAGTAGAACAAGCCTCGATATAGTCTTAGTCAAGCCCTCCCACAAATCTACGCACCCTGTCATGCATCATATCGACAAATGCTGGTGCATATCTAGCCAATGAATCAAATCTCAGCCCGTACTCTCGAACACTCATGCCACCCTGTCGGAGGTTCAGAAACTGGTCCACCCGGCCATCCCTAATTTCTCGAGGGAAATAGTGATCTATGAAAGCTTCTGTAAAGCTATTCCAAGTGGGTAGACATGTATATGTTCCCCTAGACCTTTCCCAACTTTCATACCACAATACTGCAACATCACGCAATCGAAATGCTGCTAACTCAACTGACTCAGTCGTTGAGGCATGCATGACCCTGAAGATCCTATGAAGCTGATCAACAAAGTGTTGAGGGTCTTCTCTGCGGTCTGTCCCAGTATACTGTGGAGGATTCAAGGCAAGAAATTCACGAACTCTCGAACTTCCGGGCCCTTCAAAAGGTCCGGCAACATCTGGCGCAATTGGTTGGCACTGTGCAGCTACTAACTGCGCTAACATACATACTGCACTCTTGAAATCCTGGTCAGATGGAATAGGAGGAACTAGAGGTGATACTGCTGGTGGAGCCGGGGGTCCTGTAGCCCTCAGAGGCTCCTAAAGCAGTGGAGAAGCTATAGGGGGCTGAGAAGATGTCTCCCCCTGGGTCTCACAATGGGCTGCCTCCACTTGTGGTACCTTGCCAGTACCCTCGCCTGCAAGTGTATCTAGTTCCTGGCTAGTTGTGGTCTGTCTGGTGTTATCCATCTCTATCTGCATACAAATATCAATTATAAGCCAGAAACCTCAACCCTTAAGACACCGCTCTATAGCACGAAGTGAGCAAAAGAAGGATAGTCATTCTAACATGCCCGGTAGCTTCTTGCTTATCGAATGTGGTGCACAACACATTTATAAACGAGACTCTACTAGACACGGCTTGCAGACTCCCTAGGATACGACGTTGCTCTGATACTAAGTTTTTGTCTCACCCCAAACTCAAGGGGCGCAACTGGATCCTAATGCCAAAACTCAGGTCCGAGCCGACCCTGCTGAACCATTTGCTACTAGCGCATGGCAGCCACACGCAATCAAGAGATCAAACAAGTATATCTCGGCTTAAAATTAAGCCATCGGCCGGCAAGGCCCCTGCCAACTGATCTATAAAAGAAACAGCTACTCCCAGGAGATCATATAAATAAATAGCCAACTAGCACAGAAGTCCTGATTGGGCCGTCGAGGCCACCATGATATCTATACCATAAATAAAAGCAGGTATATATCAATACAATACATCAAATAGCTCACAAGCTTCAACAAACCAACCACATAGGCCAGTATGGCCATAACGTAGCTATACACCCCACACTAGTATGCAAGCCTCTAAGAGTAGTAAAGATTGGTGGGACAGGGCTAGCTCCGAAGGAAAGGGCTAGCCAACCGTATAGAAGTCAATCCTACTACTGAGGAGGTATACCCGGATGTCTGTCGGGACCTGTATGCATGAATGCAGCACCCCCAAGCAATGGGGCGTCAGTACAAAATAATGTAGAGAGTATGAAAGGTTGTAGACTAAATGAGCAAGTATCACAATATACCAAAAGCAATCAGGTTAGGAAATCAAATTTAGATAAGCATGCCAACCCACTACTGAATCTAATAAAATACGATAATGATCAAACATTAACCTAACCAAGCCCCCATATGCTCGGTAGGAATAAACAACATACCACCTACTTAGGCCCCCATAAGCCCAGAAGGTGCCAAATCAATCTACATAACCTTATCGGTAGACCTTTGTCTTTGTAAGAAGTCACATAGCCCTTTTTGGCAACGATGTAGCCTCGTAGGCAGCGCATAGCCCTCTTAGGCAACATCATAGCTTTGTGGGCTGCACGTAGCCCTCTTTTGCATCACACAGCCCTGTAGGCAATACATAGTCCTCTTTGGCATCAAAATAGCCCCGTAGGCAACACATAACACTCTTTGGCATCAATATAGGCCCGTGGCAACGCATAGCCCTTTTTGGCAATAACATAGTCCTATCAGACAACATCATAGCCCCCATAGGCAGTTCATAGCTCAACAGCTAACCACAATAGTCCCAAGGGCAACAACAAACAATTAAATAGGCTGAAGGCGAGCACTTTAGCTATAAACAATATATATATGAATAATCTCCCAGTCATTCTTAACTTAGGGTCTTTCTTAACAGATCGTGAGTCCCTAAAATGAGGGGTTATAACCACCCAATCAGCCAACCATTGACAATTACATCTAGAAGATCACCAACGTTAACTACATCTAGGGAAACATGTTGAACGAAGGGAATAACCTTAACATACCTTTCCAATGAACGCTCGAAATACCGTAGTTCCTTCACGAAAGTTGTTCCTTATGTCCTAAGCTTCGCAAACACTATGTATGCACAACTGGTAAGCACCTATAAACAGTTTATAATTAATCTTATATCGGCAGATTTACCATATTGCCCCAACTTGTCGAAACGTCCGTAGAATTTCATAAAAACAACCATAAAAGAAACCCGAGATGATTACCTTAGTTAACCAAGTTAAAACCTTGAAGAAACACCAATAATTACAAATTTATATCTTCAAAAACCAGCTCCAAAAGCAGCCAATAGAAGGGAAAAATGATTGCCACATGTAGGGATTGCGTTTCTAGGCACGGGGGCAACGTTTAATGGTAGAAATCGTCAAAACTAACCTTCATTATGGTAGGACTCCATAGAAACCTTCTCCTAAGCTTTCTCTCTGTTTTTTTAACGGAAATGAACTGTTTCCATGGCTAAAACGTTAAATAGCCGACATACCACATTTCTTTACCCGACCCGGATTTTGCCCTGGCAGTCCCTAGTAAAACCCTCATAACTTTTTACTCGGATGTCCGTTTGATACGGGGTTTTATGCGTTGCAAACTAGACTCGTAGGACTTCGATTTAATGGGTAATTGGTGTTCTAACTCTTTATATATTGGGAGAAATCATCCAATACATTTGACCCAAATTTCAAAGAAATCTTTAAAAAGGCACCTACGATAACTTTCGCCAATTTTTATCTTGCCACTTACTTAACTTCAAAACTTGAGAATAAACCCTTAAACACTTAAAATATGACATACCACATTCTTTTTAATTTATTACTCACCCTTTTTGTCTTTCCACGAAGGTACGAGTTAATTTAGACGTTTTGGAAAAGTCTGGGTGTTACAGTTTTTACCAAGGAATTTAATTTTTTTCCTAAGTGATAAGGTCACTAGATGTAGCACCTTGAGTTCCAAAAAGAACTAAATTGGAAATAGCAAAATCTTAAATTTTGCAAGTTATGCTTAAGTTATGAGTTTGGGGTCAACTTCAAACGACCATAACTATCAGTACATGATGCGTTAGGTGGGATACATGATAGATAATGAAAGGCCATTGAATTATCTTTCTAACTCCATTGAATTTTCTAGGTTTAGAGGTTGTATTTGTGAGATATGCTCTTTTGAAATCAAGTTATCCGTTAAGGAAAGTTACCCAAAAATAGTAAGGGGTATTTTGGTCTTTTCATTACCCAATCAGATTTAATTCATTTTTAGTAAGGTTTTAAGGTTATAATCCTATTAGGTTCAGTTTTATATTCCTAATATACGCCTAGGGTTTTAGTTGAGAGTTCAAGAAGAGAAAAGAAGAAAAAAGAGGAATAAAGAGGAAAGGGTCAAGACGTTCGTCGAGGTTCTTGAGTTTTGTTGTGTATATTCGCCATGGGTTTGATCCCTAAGAGGTATGTAAGCTTCCATCATATTGGGTTCGTTCATCTACACGCCAATCATAATTTATTCACCATAATTTCGTTGTTGAAATTTAAGGATTTAAGTTCTTGATAAGTGTTCTTGAAGTTTCCTTATCGATTAAGTTTTGATGTAAGATTCTACTTGGGTCAACTTCAAATGACCATATCTCTTAGAATATAATGATTTACATAATCCATAACCTATACAATTAAAGGTATTTGAATCTACTTTCCAACGCCACAAATATCTCGTCAATCCAATTTCTGAGTAAAAAGTTATGACTATTTTAGTAACCTATACAATGTTGTTAAGAATTAGCCGACGGGAAAACATTAAAAAGGGTTGTTTTTCTTTTTTAATATCCAAAAAAACCGTAAGAAAATTTCTTTACTAATAAAAGGCTCAAAACAATCAGATTTTCATCATTCCCTTCTCTCTCAAATCCCAGGGAAAAAACCTAAGGAAAAATCAAAGTAGAAGACTCCATTCAAGATTCTTTCAATATTTTTCAAGATTCTTCTTCAAGGTAAGTCTTTCTCCAAGAATTCCATTCATCTCAACTCAAATTCCTCCATACAATTATAAATTACTAATGAAAATCATAATTCTTGGCCATAGAGATTTCGAGAAACTAATTCAAGAATCTCAAAAAAAGGTTTTCTTGATCGTTTACTTTCAATCTAGGGTATCAAAGCTTCTAATCAAGTTCTTCTTCAAGATTCTTCAAGATTCTTCAAGAACCTTGTTCTTATAGGTATGTAAGGCTATCATAAGGTTGTACTAGTTTTTCCTCACACCCTACATATACTTTCAAATCAGTAGAAGAGTAATCTAGTATACTTTCCCTAGATTTGAATATTCTTGAAATAAGTTGATTTTGAGTTCTTGAGTTCTTGTTTCTTTTAAAAGTTCTATTCCTAATTATCGAATTGCTATATTGTGATTGAGATGCTTCATATCATGAATCATAACTCTTAAATTCATAATTCAAATTCAAGAAAGAGTTAAGAGTAGAGTTCAAGAAAGTCTTTGAGTTCAATTGTGAATCCTTGGAGATCAACTATCGATTTGAGCTAAGTTTTGAGGAAGTAAGTATGAGAATGAGAAGAGTCATATACACGAGTTCAATATTGTTCTGTAGACCCTTGAGTCGAGTCGTTCATGCCCATAAATTCTACATGAACTCCATAAGTTGAGTATCTTTGAGAGGAATAGTATCTTCAAGTTATAAGTCTTGAATATCGAGTTCCTAACCCTTTCGAGATTAGATTCCTAATCAAGGGACTATTACATGTTACCATGAAGTCCATGAGTTGAGTAGTTCATGCACATCATTCCGCATGAATCCTATGAGTTGAGCAGTGTTGATATGAGAAGTATCACTGAGCTCCTGAGTTGAGTAGTTCATGCCCATAATTCCGCATCAACCCTCTGATTAAAGCATTCTTGAAACGAGTATTACCATTAAAGTTCTTTAGTCTCGGGTATTGAGTTCTAGTTATGGCCATTGAAAACCTTGAATTGAGTCGTTCACGTCCATAATTTGGCATGAACCCTATTTTAAGAAATCTTTTGCAAACACTTTAAACTTGTTTTAAGACTTGAATTTTGAGTTTAGTAAAGAGTAAATATTGAAGTTCATTTCTTCGAAAGAGTATATGGGGACTATGTATTCCCAAAGAGTAAATGTTTTCATATTTAATCTAGAAAGGAAACACCGATTTCCAAAAGAGCCTTTCAGCTAGTTTTTAGTAAAGAGTAAATGTTTTAACATTTAATCAAGAGAGGAAACATTGATTTTCAAGGGAGCCTTTGGGCTAATTTTTGAGCAATTATCTCAAATCATAGAAAGATTTATGTTTTTAAACATATGAGCTAGTTATATTTTAGGAGTAGTATTGAGCACTGGTATGTGGGAGAGTGCAGATAACTCACAGCCTCCATAAACCATGTAGCCAACGTGGGTAGAAATGGGCATACTTTTTAGATGATTCCTTAAAGCTTTTTAGCATAGGCTAGTGGATTCACTTAGTAGTTAGGTTTTATGCCCCCGGAAAGGTATAGGAAAGCCCTAGCAGCATGAGGCAAAACGTTGTATCATCATATAGCTCTTAAGTGATGGTTGTGGGTTAGACAAACTACCACAGTTATATTTTGTATTCTTTAATACACAGAGATATTTGGTATTCTTTAATACATAGAGATATTTTGTATTCTTTAATACACATAAATTCTTTGTATTCCTATATACACAGAGTTTATTCTGTATTTTTATATACAAACAGAGTTTATATTATATCCTTGCATACAAACTAGGTTTCTATTGAATTTTTCAATACATTGAGTTGCTTTCTACTGTTTTAAAATCTTTTCATATATTGTATATGTATCGTTGCTTTATATTGAGTTGAGTATCCAGAGTTAAGCATTCAGAGTTGAGTATCCAGAGTTGAGTACCCAGAGTCGAATATCTTATTATTGAGTTGAGCCGTATTTCACTGAGTTGAATATCTTATCATTGAGTTCAACTATGTTTCTTATTCTTGAATTGAGTTTAGTTGAGTGAGTTGAGAGGAGGTAAGTATGTTTCCTTTTTATCAAGTTCAAGCTTATGTCTATGCTTTAGAATTCCCCTTACATGCTCGTACATTCCACATACTGAGTCATTTGGCCTTCATCATTTTATGATGCATATACATATATTTAGGGTCATCAACAAATGCTTCGTTGATACCACATGTATTTCGAGTTAGCTATGGTGATCCTTCTTACATTCTGGAGGACTTTACCTTTACCTTACAGCTAGTAGTTTTGAGATGTCGTGGGTCTTGTCCTGATATATTTATGTAATAGTAGAGGCTTCATAAATAGACAGAGTTGAGGAGTTTCTATATTGACTTTTATTTTGAGTATTGTACAAACTTTTATAAAGGTTGAGTATTCGAGTTTATTGAATTTATTTCAGTTTTAAGCTTTTGTATGCTTAAGTTAGTATTCCGCTTGTAGCCATCCAGGATGAGGGTTCTCTTGGGGACCATCAATGGTTCTGGAGTGCCAACCACGTCCAGGGTGTAAGCTTGAGTCGTGACAAACTTGGTATCAGAGCCAGGTTTCAAGAGTCCTAGGGTGTCTATGAAGCCGTGTCAAGTAGGATCTTTTTTATGGTTGTGAAGGCCCCACTTTTATAAATGAGGGACTACATACATTTAGAAAAAGTTTCCCTTCTTTCATTCTCTTAATCTTTCAATAGGGCTAAGTCATAGAGATTTATTCCTACTCATGCATTTCTTAGATTCATTCGACTGCGCCTCATACTAGTGGTAGTTGAAAAGAAAGGTCAGTCCTTTATTGATGAGTTATTCTTAGCAAGAGGTTTGAGGAATTCATATGACTCCAGAGGGGTTTGAGAGAAGCCCGTGAGTTAGTAAGTGTTCAGTTTAAGAGGAATGCCTCCATATTAATGTTAATCATGTGTTTGAGCAAATATCGAGTTGTACTCTCTTCTCTAAGTCTCGTTTCAGCTGAGATCCTTATGAGAAAGTATGTTTAGAGCTTGGGTAGTTTTTCACACATTAAAGTAGCATGAGCTACGATATTATGAGCAATAGTAGTAAAGAGTGCCCCTTAAGTTAAGAGAATAGTATATAGAGATTTAGTAATCTAAGTAACGGAGATGGTGTTTCGATAAGCTATGTTACTATAGTCATGCATCTAGTAACATATTAATGAAGAGTTTTCCCTTATGGGTAGACTAAGAAGTCGTAATTTGGAAAGATTCCATCATAGGAGGTAGAGTGTGTTTTAGCTAGTAAGGAGTTTGTGATGAAATGTCATTGTGTAGGTAATGACCAAGGGTAAGTGTTGAATAGAAGAGCAAACGAATTCATAAAGTGATAGATCTAAGATAGGCTTATGATTTGTTTGAGAGGGTCATGATGTTCAAAAGGTTATATAACTGATCAAGTAATGAGGTGTATCATAGTAGGTGAGCAATCGTATTAATATTTGGGTTTAGTAATGAACATTAAGCTTGAATTTGAGATGAGTGTCATGATCCACAGAATGGTAACATGAGGGTGATGATGTTAGTCTTGAGATTTTATCTAGTAAACTTGACATAAGAGTATGTGAGAAATTGAAATGTTTGATGCAATGATTATGAGTAGTACCAGTGAGAGATCATAACGTTAGATAAGGGAAGTGAAGTATGGCTAAGTCACAAGAGAAATAAGAGCATTAAGAGGTGTACTGAGAGGGTATGTAATCAGAAGAGGTTAAGAGAAACACCTTAGAAAGAGGTCTTAGTACCTGCTTATGGAGAGTTTGGTAGTCATGAGATAAGCTTCTCCCGAGTGTTAGGGTAAAAGAGGATGTACACCAATTAGAGGTGATGGAATAGGTCCATAGCTTTCAAGTGTCAACTTTAGACCTAAGGGGGAGATGACGAGATGGGAAATCAAGTCAACTGTTTGTGAATAAGATAGTAATGAGTTCCAGAGAGTATGGGAGATATCTCTTCAGAGGTCCTGTTAGTAATAGATTTGTTGGAAGTACTAAGCTGGAATGTGGTGTTGTTTATACTTAACATTGTTTTTATATGAGCCTGATGTGGTAGTAAAGAGTAATAATTTTGGGATGAGATTTCCTATAGAGAGGTATAGAACCCGAACTTAAGAATTTAGGTTAAGCTAGAACATAGTAAGAGCAAACCATTTGGCTCAGACCTTAGTAAGAGTATCCCCATTCCATACCCAGTCCAATCTTCATTCGAGGACGAATGATCCCAAGGAGGAAATATTGTAACACCCCATAAATTTTATGAACTAAGACTCGAACAATCCTTCGTTGTGAGTAAATTTTTACAAAGGAATTTAAATTAAGTTGTAAGGTCACTAGATGTAGCACCTTGAGTTCCAAAGAGAACTAAATTGGAAATAGCAAAATCTGAAATTTTGCAAGTTATGCTTAAGTTATGAGTTTTGGGTCAACTTCAAACAACTATAACTCTCAGTAAGGGATGAGTTAGGTGGGGTACAAGATAGATAATGAAAGGTATTTGAATTATCTTTCCAACTCCACCGATTTTTTTAAGTTTCGAGGTCGAAAGACTGAGATATACCATTTTGAAGTCAAGATGTCCAGTTAAGGAAAGTTACCCAAAAATAATAAGGGGTATTTTGGTCTTTTCCTTACCCAATCAGATTTAATTCATTTTTAATAAGGTTTTAAGGATCTAATCTTATTAGGTTCAGATTTATAATCCTAATATACGCCTAAGGTCTTAGTTGAGAGTTCAAGAAGAGAAAAAGAAGAGAAAAGAGGATAAAAGAGGAAAGGATCAAGGCGTTGGTCGAGGTTCTTCAGTTTTGTTGCGGATATTCGCCATGGGTTTGATCCCTAAGAGGTATTTAAGCTTCCATAGTATTGGGTTCGTTCACCCACACAACAATCATGATTTATTCAGCGTAATTTCGTTCTTGAAATTTAAGGATTTAAGTTCTTGATGAGTTCTTGATAAGTGTTTCAAGGCTTCTAATTCAAGTTCTAGGTCTTGAGTATTGAGTTCCTAACCCTTTCGAGATTATATTCCTAATCATGGGACAATTACATGTTACCATGAAGTCCGTGAGTTGAGTAGTTCATGCACATAATTCCGCATGAACTCTATAAGTTGACCAGTCTTGAGATGACAAGTATCACTGAGCCCTTGAGTTGAGTAGTTCATTTCCGTAATCCCGCATGAACCCTCTGAGTCGAGCATTCATAAAATGAGAATTACCATTAAAGTTCATGAGTCTCGAGTATTGAGTTCTAGTTATGGCTATTGAAAACCTTGAATTGTGTTGTGCATGTCCATAATTCGGCATGAACCCTATTTTAAGAAATCTTTTGCAAATGCTTTAAACTTATTTTAAGACTTGAGTTTTGAGTTGAGTAAAGAGTAAAGAGTGAAGTTCATTTCTTCAAAAGAGTATATGGGGACTATGTATTCCCAAAGAGTAAATATTTTCACATTTAATCAAGAAAGAAAACATCGATTTACAAAAGATACTTTGAGCCAGTTTTCAGTAAAGAGTAAGTGTTTTCACATTTAATCAAGAGAGGAAACACTGATTTCCAAGAGAGCCTTTGGGCTAGTTATTGATCAATTATCTCAAATCATAGAAAGAGTTATGTTTTTAAAAATATGAGCTAGTTATATTTTGGGAGTAGTATTGAGCACCGATATGGGAGAGTTCACAGAACTCACAGCCCCCATAAACCATATAGCCAACGTGGGTAGAAAGGGTCATATTTTTTAGGTGATTCCTTAATGCTTTTTAGCATAGATTAATGGATCCACTTAGTAGTTAGGTTCTATACCCCCAGTAAGGTATAGGACGGCCCTGGCAGCGTGAGGGAAAATGTTGTATTATCACACTGCTCTTAAGTGATGATTGTCGGTTATAGAAACTTCCACAGTTATATTTTATATTCTTTAATACACAGAGATATCTGGTACTCTTTAATACACATAGATATTTTGTATTATTTAATACACAGAGATAGTTTGTATTTTTATATACACAGAGTTTATTTTGTATTTTTATATACAAACATAGTTTATATTGTATCCTTGCATACAAAATGGGTTTCTATTGATTTTTTCAATACATTGAGTTGCTTTCTATTGTTTTAAAAGCTTTCCATATATTGCATCAGTAACATTGCTTTATATTGAGTTGAGTATCCAAGGTTGAGTATCCAGAGTTAAGCATCCAGAGTTGAGTACCCAGAGTCGAATATCTTATTATTGAGTTGAGCCTTATTTCACTGAGTTGAATATCTTATCATTGAGTTCAACTATGTTCTTATTCTTGAATTGAGTTTATTTGAGTGAGTTGAGAGGAGGTAAGTATGTTTCCTTTTTATCAAGTTCAAGCTTATGTCTATGCTTTAGAATTCCCCTTACATGCTCGTACATTCCACATACTGAGTCATTTGGCCTGCATCGTTTCATGAAGCATATACATGTATTCAGGGTCATCAACAGGAGCTTCGTTGATACCACATGCAGTTCGAGTTAGCTATGGTGAGCCTTCTTACATTCTGTAGGAATTCACCTATACCTTACAGCTAGTAATTTTGAGATATCGTGGGTCTTGTCCCAATATGTTTTTGTAATAGTAGAGGCTTTATAGATAGAAAGACTCTGTTGATAAGTTCTCTTGGGAGTCATCAACCTGTTATCCCCGGCGTACCTTTGATCCTTTGAGCGAGAGCCCTTTATTTACTTTTATTTTGAGTATTGTACAAAGTTTTAACAAGGTTGAGTATTCGAGTTTATTAAATTTATTTCAGTTTTAAGATTTTGTATGCTTAAGTTAGTCTTCCGCTTTTAGCCAGCATGATGAGGGTTCAGTTGGGGACCAACAATGGTTCTCGAGTGCTGGCCACGTCCAGGGTGTAGGCTCGGGTCGTGACAATTCATCCCCTAAAGCATTTAGTGTTTTAGAGAGAAGATTCAAGAGGAGAAAAAGTTCAATGTTTTAAGCGTTCGTTCAAGAAATTCAAGATTTTGCCAAGAACCTAGTTCTTTGATAGATGTAAGCTTCCATAGTATTAGGTTTCTTCACCCACTCTCCAATCATGTGTTTGTTTTACGAATCTATCCATAAATATTGAGCAATTTAATTTCTTGATGAATTCTTAATAAGTGTTCTTGAAGTTTCCTTATCAATTAAGTTTTTATATAAGATTCTACTTGGGTCAACTTCAAACTATCATATCTCTTAGAATATAAAGAGTTACGTGACCCACAACCTATAAAATTAAAGGTATTTGAATTTACTTTCCAACCCCACTAATTTTGCATTAATGCAATTTCCGAGTAAACAATTATGAACATTTTAGTAAACCTAATACAATTCTGTTATGAATTAGCCGACGGGAAAACATTAAAAAGGGTCGTTTTTGCTTTTTTTTACCTCCAAGAAAACCCTAAACGAATTTCTTTACTAATAAAAGGCTCAAATTAATCAGATTTTCATATTTTAATCCATCATTCTCTTCTCTCCCAAACCCTAAGGAAAAATTAAAGTAGAAGACTCCATTCAAGATACTTTCAATCTTTTTCAAGATTCTCTTTCAAGGTAAGTCTTTGTCCAATAATTTCATTCGTTTCAACTAAAATTCCTCCATACAATTATGAATCACTAATGATAATCATAATTCTTGGCCATAGAGATTTCAAGAAACTAATTCAAGAATCTCAATAAAGGTTTCTTGATCGCTTACCTTCAAGATATTGTTTCAAGGCTTCTCATCAAGTTCTTCTTGAAGATTCTTCAAGAACCTTATACTTCCATGTATGTAAGGCTATCATAGTGTTGGAATATTTCATCCTCACGCCCTACATCTTTTTTCAAATCAGTAAAAGACAAATCTAGGATTCTACCCCTAGATTTGAGTATTCTTGAGATAAGTTAATTTGAGTTCTTGAGTTCATGGTTCTTTTAAAAATTCTATTCCTAATTATTGAGTTTATATATTTTTATTGAGATCCTTGATTTTATTTGTTCATGTCTATAATTTAGCATGGACCCTATTTTGAGTTATAAATCTTGAGAAGTTTTTCAAACCCTACACTTGAGTTTTTGTAACACCCCAGATTCGAGGAAGACCAAATAGCAGATTTTCCAGATGTTGCAGGTGCCACCGATGGAGGCCACCCACTGCCCATGGAAGGGACCACGAACCATAGGTGTGGTCCGTGGTTGGTCAACCGAACTTCACCTAGAATTCCTAGAAAAATCACAACCCATGGTCAAACCTACGGACCGTAGGTGGGACCACGGTCCGTGGTCCATGGTTCGTGGATCTTGACCCCTTCACCCAGCTTCAGATGCCAAACAATGAACTAATAGGATGGACCATCGGTCAGTCCACGAACTGTCGATATCCTCGCGAGATTTTAAGTTGGGGTCATTTTGGTCTTTTTCCCTATGCGTTGGAAATTTAAACTATGTTGTTTAATACCTAAACTATGTCGTTATATCCAGTTTAAGCCTAGTAAAATAGTGAAAACTTACCCAAACCCTCATTCTCAAAAAAGCATCCAAACTTGGAGCAACAAGAAGAGGAAAAGTCGACCAAACCTCCCAAAAAGAAGCAACAATGCTCTTCAAAGTTCAGCCCTGAAATTGAAAGAATTTCTCTTTAGATTTCGTTACCAGGTATCTGGGATTTCACTAGTGGATTCCTTTATTCAACTAGGGCCCTATAATTCAGTCAGATTCTTAATTCTCTATATCTTGTTTATACCCAGGGTTTCTAAAACATTGGAGAATGGTTGTGAATTAGTTGTTATAGTGTTCTTAATCAGATTATCATGTTTTTGTGACATCATTGCTTAGTTCTTTGCATGAAACTCAGAACCCTAGTTGTGTAGATAATTTTAGTTCATGAATTACATTTGCTAGGTCAGTTAAATAGATAAACATGCTCCAGTTTTGAATGTTTCATTGTAAGTACTTAAATGTTGCATTCTCAGATTTGCATGTCAGAATATTGACCTATCAAGTATTTTTAATTATGTTGTATTTTACTCATTTCCAATTTGGAGTAGGCTTAGCACCGAGTTGGATTAGGGTTCACCATACCCTCATAGTCCCAGAACTACGTGCCCCCATAGTTTTATAAGTCCCCTCTGTTGGGAATCAAATTTAGTGATCACGTCGGTCATGCCTTTATACCCCTGGTAATGTATATTAGGTTCTCTCAATAGGGCGTATACATCAGACTCTACGTTTAGCTCACGTGGTTTTATGTCAGCTAATACTAGCTCCTACAATCAGACTTCTAGTATATTTTACCAGGTTTTCATATTATACATCAGTATTCAGTCTCAGCATGTCAGGTTCATGATTAGTACTTGGTCATTGCATTTAACTTAGTTTTCAATTATATTTCAGTATCTATGTTTTTGTTCAGAATATGTCATTGCTCAGTGATGCTTGTTCAACTTTATATTTTGATTAGCTATTATCTATATCATGCATGCTCAGTACATTCCAAGTACTCACGCATACTCTATACTACGTCCTTTCGTGATGTAGGTTCTGGTATTCAGCATCCAGATCACGCATTGATCGGTTCTCGATCCGTATCCAGCAGCTTCAGTGGTGAGTTCTCATAATTCGAGGACAATAGACATGTTTTTCATATTCAGTCTTTCATTTTTATTTTCAGATTTTCTAAGGTTAGCTGGGGGCATGTCCCAACAACTCTAGTAAGTAGAGGCTGTTTAGACATAGTATTAGATTCAACTTTAGATTTTGAGTGATTGCTCAGTATCACCAGACTAGTAATACATTTTATATAATCAAATCAGTTTAGGGTATTCTCTATTTTAAGTTCTCTACTGTTTTAGCTTCCGCATAGTATCTCTTTATTCATCTGTTTTAGTATGCTTTTATATGCCGACTTTAGGTGTAGCTTAGGGTCACTTGTGATCCTAGGTCCCGTGTTTACGTCAAGGCGGTAGCCTTGAGGCGTGATAGTTTTAAACTGAGTTTTGAGGAAGTAAGTATGAGAATGAGAAGAGTCATATACATGACTTCCATATTGTTATTTAGACCCTTGAGTCCTGTCGTTCATGCCCATAAATTCCGTCGTTCATGCCCATAAATTCCGCATGAACTCCATCAGTTGAGTATCTTTGTGAGGAGTAGTATCTTCAAGTTCTAAGTCTTGAGTATTGAGTTCCTAATCATTTTGGGGTTATATTCCTAATCATGGGGCTACTACATGTTACCATGATGGTACTTGAGTTGAATAGTTCATGCCCATAATTCAGCATGAACCCTATTAGTCAAGCAGTCTAGAGATGAGAGGTATCATTGAGTCCTTGAGTTGAGTAGTTCATGCTCATAATTTCGCATGAACCCTCCGAGCCAAGCATTCTTGAGATGAGTAGTATCATTGACTCCTTGAGTTCTCGAGTTGTTGAGTTTCAAGTATTGAGTTCTATGCATGGTTATTCAAAAACCTTGAATTGAGTTTGTCACGTCCATAATTCATCATGAACCCTATTTTAAGAAGTCTTTTTACAAATTTTTTTAAAACTCATTTTAAAGACTTGAGCACTGAGTTGAGGAAGAGTAGAGCTAAGTTCATATTCTTTGAAATGATATATGGGAACTAAGTATTCCCAAGAGTAAATGTTTTTACATTGAAGATGAGAGGAAACTGAGATTTCCAAAGAAGTTTTGGGCAGTTTGAGTACCATCTCTCTTAAGAGAAAGATTTTTGAGTAATAATCTAAAAAAATAGAATGAGTTATGTTTTTAAACATATGAGTTAGTATATTTTGGGATTAGTATTGAGCACCGATATGGGGGAGAGTTCATACAATTTACAGCCCCCATAAACCATGCATGTAGCCAACGTGAGTAGAAAGGGTCTTACTTTTTAGATGATTCCTTAGTGCTTTTTAGCATAGACTAGTGGATCCACTTAGTTGAGGAGTTCTATACCCCGGTAAGGTATAAAACAGTTCTGGCAGCATGAGTGAGACATTGTATCATCATATAGCTCATAGTGATGGTTGTCGGTTAGAGAAACTCCCACATAGATATTTTTGTATTCTTATATACACAGATTTTATCTTGTATTTTCATATACAAACATATATTATTTTGTATCCTTGCATACAAACTGAGTAAATTATATTCTTAAACACATTGAGTTGTTATCTATTGTTTTAAAAACTTTCCATACATTGCATCTTTTATTGTTGCTTTATCCAGAGTTGTGTATCTTATTATTGAGTTGAACCTTATTTCCTTGAGTTGAATATCTTATTATTGAGATGAGCCCTATTTTCACTGAGTTGAGTTGAACTATGTTTCCTTGAGTTGAGTTGAACTATGTTTCTTTGAGTTGAGTGAGTTGAGAAGAGGTAAATATGTTTCTTTTCCACCAGTTCAAGCTTATGTTTATACTTTAGAATTCCCCTTACATGCTCGTACATTCCATGTATTGAGAAAATTGGTCTGCATCATTTCATGATGCATGTACACATATTCAGGATCATCAACAGGCGTTTCGTTGAGCTCATGGGATGTTCCAGTCAGGTTTAGTGAGGCTTCTTATATTATAGAGGACTTCACATTTATCTTAAATTTAGTAGTTTTGAGATGTCGTGGGTCTTATCCCGATATCCTTCTGTAATAATAGAGGCTTCATAGATAGACAAAGTTGAGTAGTTTTTAGTATGTATCTTCCTTGAGTTTTTTTTACAAACTCTGAGTTATCTATTGAGTTTTGTTTAGATTATTTTGAAGTTGAGATTATTGAATTTAATTCAGTTTTTAATCTTTTGCATTCTTCAGTTAGTCTTTCGCTTGTAGTCATCCAGGATGAGGGTTTGCTTGGGGACCAACAATGGTTCTTGAGTTCCGGCCACGTCCAGGGTGTAGACTCGGGTAGAGACAAAAGGTTCATCATATTTTTTTTCAAAATCACACATCCCTGGTTTATATTGTTAGAAAAAGAAACCTAGTTCATATTTGATACTTCTTTTTTTTGAGGATTTCACTTGTATTAAGGTTAAGCTCACCTTAGCCCTATTAATCATAACCCTCTATTGGTCTAAGCCTATTGAGTTGATGTGTGACACTAGGAGAAGTTCTTGGGCACCGAAAGGATAAAAAATTCCATCCGATTAATTATGCAAGTAAGGCTCTCCTGCATTCATGGTAATGGTGCAAGAGTTTCTAGTAGTGGTGTTCCCGTTTGAAAAGTTATGATCATACTTGTTGGGAACTAAGGTGATTGTACACACAGATCATGCAGATCTTCGTTGCTTAATAACAAAGAAAGATGTCAAACTATGATTGATCAAATGGATACTTATCGTGCAAGAGTTTGATTTGGAGGTAAAAGACCGAAGAGGATGTTAAAACCAAGTGAGTGACCATCTTTCAAGGTAGGAATGATGACTTCCCAAATGAGGTCATTGTAGCTGCTGATGAGTCCACAAATTGGACTCATTTAAGGCTTTATTTTAATAGAAATAGTGTCCTCAAATGCTGATTTTATCTCAATATCTGATAAAAATGTTTAAGTTTCAGGTATTTGATGTTTTAATGGAAGAATGGACACTTAGGCGCAAAAAGAAACAAAAATGTTGAAAAGAATGAAGAAGTTGAAGCCTGAGCATCACCAAGCATACTTAGCGAATCGCCAAAGGGACGCACTCCGTTCTTTGTTCCAGTACGCGAAGCCCTGAATGAAGTGGATCAAAAGGCGATTAAAGGAGAAGTCGGCGTGTTGACGAATAATTCTGTGAAGCAGTACTCTGTTGCCCAATGAAATAGAGCACAACGATGTCGAAGGATGGTGCAAGACGGCGATTAAATGCACCTAAGGACGAATCGCCGAGTCCATCAGTGATTCCCACTAATGTGGGTGAATGATCCGTTGCAACACAAGTTTTTGAAAACTATAAATACTCATTGAGTATCACATTTTTAGTATCAATTTTTTAATAGAGAACAATTAAAATTATTTTAGTACTTTTATTTTTGGTCTAAGTTTGTAAGGGTTTGAAGACTTGAAGAAGAAAAGGGTTTCATCTCTTTCAATTTGGAAGTGGGTCACTTGGATTTTTCTTTCTTTGCTTAAATCATGACTTATTTCTCTATACGCATTTGATTTCAACATCATTGAAGGTATAAATTTCTATCTCTTGATGTGTGGCAAAAACACCCCATTCTTGGGGTGTGATTTAGCAAAATATGTGTTGATATTATTGTTGGGTCTTTCTTGCTGATAGATTAGATGTATTTTAATGGTGATTTCACCTAGTGGTTCTGGTTTAATTTAAAGGGTTTGTATTTGCAAATACAAAGCCAACCATGTGTTTTCGGCTTGCCCAAGAGGGAGGTCATGAAATCAAGACCAGTAGACTGATGTCCTAAGGAGTGGGTTGACATGAGGTTTAGCCCGAGAGGGTGAGCCCTAGTCCCATTTCCTTACACTCAACTCGAGAGAGTGAGTGGGGTAAAGTGTAGGATGGCCTTCATGCGGCGAATGGGTATTCGAGAGGAACGCATTTGAAACGGGGTAAGTTGCCCGAGAGGGAACTTATTTCTATCTAAAGCTTTGCCTAGTCACTATAATCTTGAAAAATTTCCTATCGAAAACATGTACCCAACTATTTATCTCAACTTGTATTGCGGTCACACCCCAAGAACTCTTCCCCATACTTGATTTCCTTATTATATATTTTTTTTTTACTTACTAGTGACAAAACCCCCATTTTTATTTGACACTTTTATGTCCCCCTTTAATGTAAAAATGTTTTTAATCATTAATGTCTTTAGCTACGACTAGTTAGAACTAAATTTTATTTTTCTATTAATTCTCAAAACCACTCCCTTGGGACACAACCCCAACCCTTGGTTGTGTTACTATACTATTGCACGATCATAGACACTCGTATTGGAAGTTGTGTCATTGATTACACAAACATCAAAATGGCGCCGCTGCCTGGGAGTGGTGTTATTTGAGAATTCTTAGATTAGTAGAATTTTTGTTCTTCTTAGTTGTAGTTTACTAACCTTATTTTTTGTTTTGTTTTTCTTTAAATTTGTTGGTGTAGGTAGGTTCCCCGAAGATGGACGTTGATAATAGTGGCAACTCGGCTGAGTGGAACCAAGAAGTCAAGAAAGACTCGATTTAACCGCATTGGTAACTCCGCTGAATGAGTTGGCCACCAGAAAAACAGAGGTGGAAAACCAGTTCAAGAGTCCCGAGAGGTACATACCTCCTCACAAGAGGAAGAAGTCTAGAGACAGGGAGAACAATCGTGTTGAGGACACACTCCAAATCATTGTCCAAAAATTCACCAAACAAGATGGACTGTTGGAAGAGATGACGGAGAGTATTGCAATGTTGAATCAAATGGTTGGCTCACACTCTAGATCGATCCAACTGATCAGGACACTCCTGAACTATGCGGTGCCTCCTCTTCACTCAAACGAACTATTGGGGTTGTCCGATAAAACTAGGACTAACCCAACCAATGGGGAGTGAGTAAGGGCTCATTTCGTGCCACGATGTTAAATAAGGCGCTTCTTAGGAGGCAGCCCAAGGTTTTAAATGCTTTAACTTACTTCTATGAATAATGGTGTGTTAGTGATGCAGGTTTGAATGAGGAAATAGTGAAAAATAGAGATTGGCGAGAAAATGGTCAGTCGGCGGACCGCCGAACAGGTCGGTGTGCCCGACCTGACCCACCGTTTGGCTCAACTGGCGTAAAGTTAGAGCCTGTAAAACTCGGCGACCTTGAGAAGTAGTTCGGCGCATAGCCGACCTTGTAGGCGATCTCAACTTAGACCGCCATCTTGATCCCAAAAAATTGACAAGTCTGTAACAATCGGCGGGACAAGAGACCACTTGGCGATTCACCAAGTGGATCGGCGACTACAACTAACGTCGCCAAACGAGCGCAAACTGGACTGTTTATAAAGTTCAAAAGATTCAAAAGTTCAATTTCTTCACTTTCCCTCACTCACAAATATCCTAAACTAGCACTAAGGTAGCATATTCTTCAATTAATTACACTAGTATTTTAGTTTGAAACTTTTGCTCAGAATTGGAACACTTTGTCGCCTAACTTTTCAAATCGAATTTAATCGACATTGAAGGTTGGTTTTATTTCCCCAAATTTACATTTGGAAGTGTTGTACTCATTTGAAATAATTGCCTCTTAGTGATGTGTGCTAGGACTCTCTGATAGGATTAAAATGATTACATGCCTATTTTAATTCAAAAATCTTGCTTGTGTTATCTGATTGTCGAATGCTCGTAATCTTGGTGCTTTTTAATAAGTTGGGTCGTGTTCGCATGTTGTTTTAATTCATTGGGTGAAGTCTGAGTAACCCATGTTTGTGCTAAATGTCGAAAATTTGCTCAATGATAGCGAGGGTGACATCGCTCCTAAGGGAAAATATCATCAAATGACTAAATGCGGCAAGTCTGAAAGAAATATTAGTATTCCGGGGTGATGGGTAGTATGGGTCTTGTTCGAATTTAGTTATTGCATGCTTTGATTTGCTTTCGGGGTTTGCGGGATTGAATTCGAGAAGATGGATTAAAAATGGGCATGTTGGACCATTTGGCGAGCTGGGTGGATCTCGCCGAATCGTTCGGCGGTTCGCCCAATGTCTCCATCTCGCCCTTAATATCAGGTCAAGTTGGATGAGACTGTAACTTTCAACGAGAAGCCATGGGTCACCAAAAGAACTCGGTGACTCGCCGAAAGTACTCTTGATCGCCCTCTGTATGCTACCCCTTAGACCCTTCTGCACTTTAACTTTCGGCGGACAAACCCTTGCTCGTCGAAAGAGGTTCGGCGACTCGCCGATCCACTTGGCGAGCCTTTCTGCAGTAGATTGCCTGTGATTTTGTTTTTATTCCTTAAGTCCTCCCAAATCTTTTGCATATATGGTACGCACAAATTTAACTGAGCAACCACAGAAAAAGGCTAAAGGCATTACAATCAATGAAGGAGGATCCAACCCTCCAAAAAGAAAAAAAGATGACCTCTAACCGGGAGATAAAGGCAAACGATAAAATCACATAGCTAGGAAGCGTACAAATGTTAAACCTGCTTTTTCTTAGCCGGAGGATGAGAAACCTTTGATGAATCGAAGGAATGAACTCAGGGATAGAGCTCAGCCCATATCGACCAGAACTCCTTCAACTGCCACTCCCCAGACTACTGAATTAGTGCCAACTCCAGCACCACCTCAAGTGGCCCCTGCACTCCCTGTAGCTCCACCTCCACCCAGATTGCTGATCAGTTTAAAAGGCGATGACTTACGAATCATTCTAGAAGAAAAGTTACTAACTACGGAGGGTTTGGAAGGCAAGCATGTTGAGGTACTTGATACACTCAGATATCATGAGTTGGAGCAGTTCACTAGGCCACGGGGTCCTTACACTCCATCCTGGGTCTGGGAATTCTACTTAGCCTATGGAGAGTTGGTCCCAAAGAATAAGAAGAAGGCTAGTGAGTTCCGACCGGTGAAGTCAGTTATGGTTAGAGGAAAGGAGGTGGAGTGTCACATCGATCATATAAATGTTGTATTGGGTCGACCGCTGCACTCGATACTTCCCTACCAGGGTTTGCCTATTGTTCCATCCCTGGATTACTTAAAGGGTTGGTTAGCTCCGATGATCTCTAGCACCACCCCGGGGTGGATGGAGGCAGGAGCTCCAATTGAGAAGAGGGATATGAATATTGCCTCCCAGTACTTTTTTGGTTTCATCAGCTCCACTATCATGCCATCCCACAACGAGTCCATTCTACATCATCCTAAGGTGACTTGCCTTGGTTCTATCATGGGTAGGAGGCGGATCGACTTGGGACTGTTAGTTTCATAAGAGATGGCTATGAGAGCCAAACAGACACAGACGTCTCTGCCTTTTCCTGTTCTGATCATTTAGTTATGCCGGTGTGTCAGAGTACCCCAGGATCCTTCTAGTGATATAGAGGTCACCCCATTTTCCTCCACCAATATCAGGCGTATAGAGGCCGAGTTCACATAAGAGGAGGTTGATAGGAGGAGAGCAACTCCAACAGATACTTCTCCAGAGGTTGATGTTGACTCATTACTAGCAGAGGCATCTTCGCCTACTCCGTCCTCTGCGCCTTCAGGTTTACCTGCTCCTTCTTCCTCTTCCTCACAAGCTCCAGGCACTTTCTCTTCCTCCCAGCCTACGAGGGTCACTCATGCCATGATCCTGAAGATGGGGTAGCTGGCCTATTCAGCGGATGTGAGGGCAACGTGATTGGAGAGATCCATCCTAGGGATGATTGACAGTGCCATCTTGACTGCACTAACCCCCTTAGGACCACTGTTGATGATCTGACTACCAGATCCACTGCTTGCGAGAGCAGACAGGGGGAGACACCCGAGGTTTCAGCATTAAAGGCCGAAATAGCAGAGTTGAAGAAGGATGTAGCCTATTTGAAGGCTACCGACTTCACTACACTGATGTAGGGAGCAGATGACAAAAATGCTCATGAGACCTCGGGAATTCCTCCAGCTACTACCAAAGATGTGCAGAGGGATGATGTAGGGCATACAGAGTAAGATGCAGAGACTGATGAGTAGTGGAATATAAGTGAATGCTGAGGAGACAGAGGAGAGCAGAGATGAAGGCATATTCAGAGACTTGATAGATCTTATAGGAGCGGTTGTGCAGCCGATGATCCAGACATCATTGACTGAGACGTCCACAAAAGCTCCCAGTGGATCCGGCATTGCTATTCAGTCTGAGGCTACTCCGGGCACTGATGCACATACACAGACTACTACACCAACTACTGAGACTCCGATAGGGGGAGAGATTGCATAGACATGACTTTTCTTTACCTCCATCTCTGTCTTATTATACCTTTACTTTTGAACACTTTTATGTGCATTTGAGGACAAATACTTTTTATTTGTGGTGGGGTGAAGCCCACACCTTTTGTGTGCTATTTGTTATTCGTGTTTTGTATATATTTGGGTTGTTCTATCTAAAATTGTTTGACACAACTTTTTGAGGATGTTTGATCTCATGGCTCCCTTTTGTTTTAAATTGCAAAAATGATTTTGATTTTGATTTTGACCCTTCAAAATTTTTGCCACCTCTCGTGTGTTGAAAGTGACTGTTCTTTTGTAATATTTAAGTCTCGGTTCTGATCAATACTGATTACTTTAATAGTGCTCTCAATTGAACAAACATTGAATGTGCGGCTACGACGAGGCCAAATTAAGTTACATAGACAATATGTGAACTCTTTGCATCTCGTTGTGATTAGCCATTTATCGAATTGATTCTATTGTAATGACCGTTGCACACTAGCGAAAGTGTGTAATCTTGTTTGACTTAAGTTTCGATGCCTTGTGTGATGAGCTTACTTAAAACCATACATGAATAAACTTAGAATTTACCCCGTTAGTCTGATTGATTTAGAAGGTGTGCTCTTGAGATGATCTTAGGCAACTTTAAGAGTGTGAGCCAAATCTGGCATATACCTTTTTTATGGCCTGCCCGTGAGTGTGTGAAATTCTGTTGAACACCCCTTGAGCCTTACCTTTCTTTGGAAGAAACATGATGAACCCTAGACCTTACTTTACCCACTACCTATAATCCTCTTGATTTGTGGTTTAGTGAATAGCCAACTTAGGCCTAAAGCCTAAGTTGGGGGTGTGGTGGAAAGGACAAGGAGAAGTCAAGAAGTGCAAGAAAAAGTCTCTCAAACCCATGGTATTGCAAATCAAAATGGAAGCCAGTAAAAAAAATATGATTTATTTGGAATAAAAGTGCAGAAGGAATTGGGTTTCCAAGCAATACATGGAGAGTGAATAAAAGTATGACTTAGAAGCACTAGGAGAAAAGATGATAAGGGAAAGGAAAAGGACGTTTTGAGAACACCACATCTCATGAGGATGAAGAAGTCACTGAGCCTAAATGACCATACCTTTGCACTCAACCCCATTACAAGCCTTGAAAAGACCTTTCTAATCTTGAGTAAGCCGAATCAAAAGTCGATTGGAAAATAAGGGCAAACCTATGGGTGAAAACATGCATTGTGTTCCTCTTTTTTAGTGTGAGCGTTACATCTGATTGTTGATCTTAAATTGATTAACCTCTCTGTGTGAATATGAAATCATTCTTTGTGTAAGGGCATTTAGATACTTTCATTGAGCTTGATCTTTCATTAGTAGCAAGTATTACGAGCATGAGAATCTTTGATATTGGTGTGTCACAACTTGAATCTTTGGGTACACAATTGATCTTTGCATAAGTAGTCTGAGTTTTGTTGTGTATGTGCATGATTGAAACTTGTGTAGTAATATTTTAGACATCCTTTTTGAAAGACTGAACTTGAGTTTGCTTGAGGACAAGCAAAAGTTTAATTTGGGGATGTTGATGAGTCCAGAAATTGGACTCATTTAAGGCTTTATTTTAATAGAATAGTGTCCTCAAATGCTGATTTTATCTCACTATCTGATGAGAATTCTTAAATTTCATGTATTTGAAGTTTTAATGGAAGCATGGACACTTAGGCGCAAAAAGAAACAAAAAAGCTGAAAAGAACGAAGAAGTTGTAGCCTGAGCATCGCCAAGCATACTTGGCGAATCGCCAAAGGGACGAACTCCGCCCTTTGTTCCAGTACGCGAAGCCCTGAAGGAACTGGATCAAAAGGTGATTAAAGGAGCAGTCGGTGTGTCGTTGAACAGTTCTGCGAAGCAGTACTATGTCTCCCAATGACACAGAGCACGATGATGTTGAAGGATGGTGCAAGACGGTGATGAACTACACCTAATGGTAAATCACCGAGTTGATCGGCGATTCCGACTAATGTCGCCGAATGATCCGCTGCAACACAAGCTTTTTAAAACTATAAATACTCATTGAGTATCACATTTTTTAGTATCAGATTTTCAATAGAGAACAATTAATATAATTTTAGTACTTTTTATTTTTGCTCTAAGTTTGTAAGGGTTTGAAGACTTGACGAAGAAAAGGCTTTCATCTCTTTCAATTTGGAAGTGGGTCTCTTGGATTATTCTTTCTTTGCTCAAATCATGACTTATTTCTCTATACCCATTTGATTTCAACATCATTGAAGGTATAAATTTCTATCTCTTGATGTGTGGCAAAAACACCCCATTCTTGGGTGTGATTTAGCAAAATATGTGTTGATATTATTGTTGGGTCTTGCTTGCTGATAGGTTAGATGTATTTTAATGGTGATTTCACCTAGTGGTTCTGGTTTAATTTAAAGGGTTTGTATTTGCAAATACAAAGCCAACCATGTGTTTTCGGCTTGCCCAAGAGGGAGGTCATGAAATCAAGACCAGTAGACTGATGTCCTAAGGAGTGGGTTGACATGAGGTTTAGCCCGAGAGGGTGAGCCCTAGTCCCATTTCCTTACACTCAACTCGAGAGAGTGAGTGGGGTAAAGTGTAGGATGGCCTTCATGCGGCGAATGGGTATTCGAGAGGAACGCATTTGAAACGGGGTAAGTTGCCCGAGAGGGAACTTATTTCTATCTAAAGCTTTGCCTAGTCACTATTATTTTGCAAAATTTCCTCTCAAAAGCATGTACCGAACTATTTATCTCAACTTGTATTACGGTCACACCCCAAGAACTCTTCCCCATACTTGATTTCGTTGTTATTTTTGTTGTTTTTTATTTACTAGTGACAAAACCCCCATTGTTATTTGACACTTTTGTGTCCCTCTTTAATTTTTATTTTTTTTAATCGTTAATGTCTTTAGCTACGACTAGTTAGAACTAAATTTTATTTTTCTATTAATTCTCAAAACCGCTCCCTTGGGACACGACCCCAATCCTTGGTTGGGTTACTATACTATAGCACGATCGTAGACACTCGTATTGGATGTTGTGTCGTTGATTACACAAACATCATCTGCCTCTTATGATTTAATGCCATGGTTTTATTTTGTTACAAATTTCATACCAAGTAATGTCATGTTTGGAGACCTCATTTCACACCAACAAAATAAATTTATTTTCGAAACTAAGAAACTCTTTTGGGAAAATCCATACCTATTTCGGGTATGTCATGTTGTTATTTCCTGATGTGTCCCCAAAATAGAAATGATACCAATTTTAGAGGCTTGTTACTTATCTCATGTTACAGGACATGATGGAGGAACCCGAACAACAACCAAAGTGTTGCAATGTGGATTTTGTTGGCCCACACTATATCAGGATGTTGATAATGTTGTGAAGAACTACAATCAGTGTCAAAGAGAAAGAGGTTTATAGTAGTGTAATGAGGTACCTGTCATCCTTGAAGTGGAACTTTATGACGTTCGAAGTATTGATCCATGGGACTGTTCATCAGCTCATTTGGAAATACATATATCTTGGTGGCAATGGACTATTTATCCAAATCAGTTGAAGCTATCGCATAACCCAGAAATGATGGAAGGAGTGTTAGAACTTTCTTAAAGAAGTATATTTTCTTTCTATTTTTATACTCCAAGAGCCATCATTAGTGATGGTGGATCACACTTACGCAACACATCACTCAACACCTTGATATCCAAATATGGTGTCAAGTACATGGTGACCACTCCATATCACCTCAAATGAGTGGGAAAAATAAATATCAACCCGAGAGATTAAGTCCATTCTTACGATAAGAATGAATGTCAATCGCACAAATTAGGAATGAAAGTTTGATGAGACTTCGTGAGCATACCAAACAACATTCAAAATAACTATAGGAATGTCCCCATGTCATATGGATTTTGTAAAGGCATGTCACCTACCTTTTGAACTCAAGCACAAAGCCTTGTGGGTTTTTTAAAAAATGAACCTGGATTGGCCAAGAGCAGCCCAGACTGGGGTGGAAGACCTCAGTGAGATTGTTGATTTTAGGTTGAAAGCATATGAATGTGCAAATAATTACAAGATCCACATGAAACATTTCAATGATAAAAAGTTTTTTAAGAGAGAATTTACTTCTGGATATAGGGTGTTATTGATTAACTGTAGGTTAAAGTTGTTTCTGAAAAAGCTCATATCAAAGTTGTCGAAACTATTCAAGGTACCAAAAGTTTATGAAAACAGAGCGATTGAACTCATACAAAAGAATGGAAATATCTTTAAGATTAATGGGTAACATATCAAACATTACTTGGGAATCTTGGAAGACGCCCGACTCATTGAAATGCTTTAGTTGGAAGAATCTTTGGTGTACAAACATCATGTTGTGCCCAAATTTTAAATTAGGCAACCTAAGAATCATAATTCCTCTTTTTCCCTTTCAACTCTGTGGGAGTGTGCATCAAGTGGAACCCACCAATCCTCAGTTTTCTATCACCTATGAAAGCATAGTAAGATGACAATATCTCAGTGATTAAATTGCAAATGACCAACATATTGCCGAATGGATATTGTCATTCACCAGTCGGTCATAGATGCTTAATAGTTTCATCATCAAGTAAGGCATAATTTTAGCCATATCTTTATTACTTCTGCATTTTACCGATTAAAAGAAGTGTAACACCATTTCACACACTAGTCTAATCCTGATTCCGAAAGGATTTTCACCATTTCTTCTTTAATTCAGCGCCAGATCTGTGGGTCACCAATCATCCATTGCTCAACGCCATCTGCAACACCGGCTAACACCATCACTCGGAGATACCAACTTCTATTTTTATCATATTTTCCGCACAACAGGTGGTCGGCGACATGAAAAGGAATTTCTCAAGGTGGCACAACCTTCAAAACAATAGGTACAACGCATTAACCACTTTATTAGAGCATCACATTTCCTAAGTTTGGGGGAGATAGATGGTAGCAGTAGTTGAATAAACTCCAAGGGTTTTCTTTATACAATGGTTCTTTCCTAAGAAGAAATTTTTTTTTGTTTATTTTGTCGTTGAGTCTATTTTGGTGTCGAACCGGGTTGGTGTTCCCTATAGGCGACTTTCTTATGGGAAATTTTAAGTTTTAGTTAAATCGAGTCCTGTGTCATATATCTTGCAAGAGGGACCACCAAAAAAAATTATTCGCAAAGGAATTTCATATTTATACATGATTTAACAAATGGGACAAACTCAATTGAAAAGCAATCTCTTATCATGATTCGTACATTCTTGATTTGGCTTTGTGATTGAAAATCACGATTTCACGCTAATATTTAAGTTTCATATTTGTACACAATTCTAATCTTGTGATAATTATAAAACTTATGAGATCATTGTCAATTTACTAGTTATAATGTATTTTCCATCAAAACTATCTTTTACTCCCTCTGTCCCAATTTATATGACTTACTTTCCTTTTTAGTCAGTCCCAAAAAGAATGACACATTTCTATTTTAAGTAAAAATTTGCCTATAAAATGTCTTTTTTACCCTTAATGAAATGATTTACAACCACACAAATTTCTATCATTCATTTTGGACCACAAGTTTTAAAAGTCTTT
>JAJOOO010004382.1:0-24078 GCA_029582685.1 Solanum piurae | reverse complement strand
CTACCACATTGAAGTGCAATAGGCACATGATCAGAAACCAGCCTTTGCAAAGGCACTTGTTTTATGTTACTGAAACTTCCATCCCATTCAGAAGAGAGAAGAAATCTGTCTATCCTTGACGCAGCCTCTTGATCGTCTCCCTTAAACCATGTGAAAGAGCCATCTTCCCACTGTGTGTCGACCAATTCCATATCCTCTATGAAGTCGGAGAACTCCACCATTGCTGAAGTTCTTCTGTTGCAGTTCCTTTTTTCAGAGTGGAATCTGCATACATTAAAGTCTCCACAGATCGCCCAGGGACCTTCTATCAACCCTCTCACTGCCCCCAATTCATCCCAAACTAACCTCCTTTCTATCTTTCCATTAGGTGCGTATATACTAGAGATATGGCAAGAGAATTCCTGCAGAACTGCCTCAAATTTACAGGTTAGGGAATAGGCTTCTATCTGTAGCACTTCTCCCTTCCAGATCCTACAATCCCACATCATTATAATTCCTCCTCTGGTACCACTAGCTTCCAGACAAACAAACCTTGTCCATCTTCCTCCCCCGAACTGTTTAATATGATCTTGACAGTTTCCTTCTAACTTTGTTTCTTGCAAACATACTATGTCTGCTTTCCAGTCTAAAAGTTGGCTCTTGACGATTCTTTTCTTCCCCTGATCATTCAATCCCCTCACGTTCCATGAAACTATTTTTAGTTTCATTAGTCATTCTGAGTTTTCCCCTTCCCCTTTGATCTGCCTCCACCACTTTTGAATTTTACATCAAAGGTGATCAGATTTTTCAGTTCTAGCAAGCCTTTGCTTCTGATTTTCTTGACATCTGTGATTGGTTCCATTCTTCTCGCTTGCCTACTTCCATCAATTTGCATAAGTAGTTCAAGAGTTTCCTTCTCATGGCCTTTAAAATCAATTCCGAACATCTTGCTGAGTCTTAGCAAATTTTGTCTAACCCAGGCATTTGCTTCCGACTCCTTTTCCAGAACTGCTTCATTCTGTTCTACTTGTAGTGGAGATACATCTTCTACTTCCCACAGATCCCCATTGATTGACGGGTCAAAAATTGATAATTGTTGTTGTTCCTGGACTCGACTCTCCCCTCTCGTGTCTCGTTTCCCCTCGGCATTGAAACTCCCTTCCTCTTCCCTAGGTACCACTTGCATGTTGCCATCAATTTCTCTGTCTGGAGTTTTGCCATCTATTGACGTCTGCAAAGTCCCAGATAGATTGTCAGACAGATTCAAAAGGGGCTTGCTCGACATGAGTTCTACTAGGAGCATGTCCCTTCTTTCATTAATGGGTTCCTCCACAATATTGTTGTAAATAAATTGGGCTGGATCAGGCCCAATACGATTATTGCTATCGAAATGGCCCAAAGGGTTCAGTGTATCTCCCAAATAATTCCCATGCTCCTCACGTGATCCCACGTGGGGATTAAAATTTGAAAAATCCACTCCCACTCCCACGTGACCCTGACCCCTCCAGTCAGTAGCTGTCAACTGTCCAACAGAGTCTATTACCTCATAGGACTCTACAGACCGCTGGGAATTGTTTTTTTTTTTTTTTGTGCCATCGAGTTTTCCATCTCCAGGCACCGGAGACACCACTGGAGTTCTTTGAAAACTAGGTTTTCTTTCCACCCAGATCGGGATAAAGAAGTTTATACCCTCTTTCGAGATAGTTACTTCACTTGGAACGTTTCGGCCATCCCCCTTTACTTCGATTCGAGCCCATTTAAGGTGATTCTTCAAACCAGTCTCTTCCTCCGTCGATTTCCAGCCACCACAAAGGCCTCCAATTTGTCGAAAAGTATCATGCGACCATAAGTGAAGAGGTATCCCAATCGCTCTGATCCAAGTCGTTTTGCTCTTCTGTGCCGCCGGAGTGCACCCAGTTATAGGGTTCCACCATTCCAAACTAACCCTAGATTTCTTCCAGGTCCACCCTCCTTGAAGTGTCTGTTCAGCCATATTCCTATTGGGGAATTCAAAAAGGAAAGTGTTGTCTATCATCTCGTAGATGTTAACCCCAAAAACTTTCTTCCAAGTTGATGATGCCCATTTCCTAACCTCGGAGAGGTTAGGCATCTCAGCGCCAAGATTGCCAAAGTTTCTTGTGATACTTCTTCCAAGCAAACCTCTGCCATACTCAATTGTAGCAGTAGTGGCGACCTCCTGCCTTTTGCTTTCTGGAGCTTCAGAGGTAGATGAATGCCATTTACTGTTCTCAACAACCTTGGCATATGAGTGGTTAGTATCAACCATTCTGTGAGGAGCTATTAATGTTCTTGGTGGTGAGTAATTAATGAAGTTTCCTATCTCGAGTGCAATGTCTTTCCAACCAGCATTGAAAGCTTCTGGCAGTATAACTACTGCTCTGTCTGCTCCTTTTAGAGACAAAAGACTCATAAATCTTCCATGAGCATTAAACTTCCTTGTACTAAAATATTCCGCCATTTGGTCCTTCATTCTCCATCTCCTCACAAAATTCTTATTGTCGTTTGAGGCTTCTTTCAAGACAAAACAGATCCACTCCATCACTTTTTTGCTGAGAGTTATTCTACTCATCTTGTTTCTACTGCGCTCCACCCAATCAAACCAGACTTCCTCGCCAGATGTCCATCTGGTAATATCGAATGACTTGAAACCGGCATGGAAATAAATCCTATTTTCCCCCATGTCTCCCTCTGTAAAACTTAATATTACTACCGATATTTTCTAAAAGGTGTTCTCTTCCTTCAGATCAATGGTGCAAAGGGTTTCAGAAGAGAGAGGAGAGAGAAAATAGAGAAGAGGGATGAGAATCAATGGAGAAGTGGGTACCAGAAGAAAGAGGAGGGAGAGATAAAGAAGAGAAGGAGGACACGAGGGTTGATTCCGGTGATCAGAAGGATCACCGGAGAGGGAAAGGGGATGGAAGAAAGGTTAGGTCATATTCTTGGGGAATGTGCCTGGGAGCATTATATTTTGAATTTTTAATATATTTATCCTTTGTCCTTGGAATTTTCCCTTTTGATTGTCATGTTGTATTACTCTATTCTGTAGGTAAAGGCGGGTTAGAAAGTGTATTGTTACCGAAAGTATAGGTATCATACATTTTTCACCCTTACATAATTTAAGCAATCTAAGTATTTACTTGTTCAAAAAAGAAATTTTGCATCATTAAATACTCGTTGTTGGCCATTTACCGTCTTGGAACTATCACCATTTTGTGGATACAACTTGTCTAGTGTATCTAGTGTATCTTATTTGTATTTTATTTTGCTGGTACACTATTTATCAATATATCTTTACTGTATCAAGGGATGGTGGAGTGGGGGATTCGGCTATGGACTATGGATTGGGTTGTCAGTTGCATCCGGATTTTCCGTTACTCCTGTGCCATCAAGTGCATGGAAGAGTGAGTTTCGACTTACAAGAGAACGTTCAAACAAGGTTATTAACGTTCCTGCGATTAGTTATGTTGAACACAAGTACATACTATCCTCATAGATTGGATTTACTTTATTATTTCAAGTCTTTTGCCATTTTCCTTTCATTAGCTCCATCTAGTTAGATTTTTCAGTTTTGTACTAAGAAAAAATTCTTACAAAATATCATCATCTGCAGATTTCCTGGCGTCATCATCTAATATCTGTCGTTCAATTAATTTTATTTGCAGGATTATAGCAGGGAACTAGCATCTTCATTGTTTCCCTCTTTGAGTTCTTCATTAAAAAGGAAGAAAGATCACGGTAGGTATACTTAGACTTCATCTGCTAAGCATTTTTACTTCTGAAAAAAGATTTACGGCTTATTATTTTTTCTGGTTTGTATAACTAGTTAATCAAAAGGAATCATTTCAGCAGACTATTCATCTATCCCAAAAGGTAGTATAACGGGCAGTGACATGTTGATTCTTGTAACGGTTAATGGTTAGTGAAAATATAACAAAATGTTCGTCTTATACTCAATGTCTCAATCTGACATCAGTTTTTGACATTCAATATCCCTAATAACTCTTTTCAATATACCTTGTTATAAGTACTTGCTGTTCTCTAGCTGTAAGATTGGAAACTCAAGAGTGTCGCACGTTATTTAATATTTTCTTATAACCAAAGAAAATTTGCTATTTCCAGCTTCTGTACTTGGTCGATAATGGGTCTGCCCCTCTATCCTTTGAAATACCATTCTGGGTTCACAACACGATTCAAATCTATGACGTGTGCTTACCACACATCCTGTGTGTACTAACCTTTACCATTGAACAAAAGCTCTAAGGGCTTCATATTTTAGTTCATCTTGATCCGGAACATTTATACATAGCGATATTATTAGAACCGTGAATATGTTATACTTGCTCTGCATGTAGTATGTAAGTCCGTCTCCTCTCTTTCTTTCTTGCCGATCACCTTATTTTTCGTAAAATTTGTAGTTTTGGCATTGAACACTAGGTTGAAACTCATTTCCCAGCACCTGTAGTTGGTGAAGTTCCTATTTAGGACCTTTCTCTTGCAAGCTTTACTGAACACTCACCTCAGAATGTGTATATCAAATAAAATCCTTGATTAATAGATGTTGCATCAAGATCTTATTTGCCATAATCCTTTTTATGTGTCTTTGCAAACAACGACATACCAATCCCACAAGTGGGGCCTGGGGAGGGTAAGATAAACGCAGACCTTACACCTACCTCGTGGAGGTAGAGATAGGCTATGATTTCATTTGTGTGTGATTACACAATCTAAATGTTATTTCATGATTCTTTCTTAACGTTCCAGGTCGAGCTGAGGCTCTTCTCATTGCTGCTTATGGCAAAGGCATCAAGATAAATTCTGATTCTCCATGCGCCGTGGAAAACTTAGATGCCTTAGAAACCGGAGAAAAGCTGGTCAATGAATTCCATCTTTTATCAACTTCAACGCTTAACAATTAGTCAACGAGGCTTTTCAATCAATTCGACTTTTTTCCAACTGTCTCCATGAAATCTCAACGTAAGCATTGGCGAAAATCGAACTCATCCTTTCTGTGTTAACTTAATTGTTAGCATTAATTGTTAGTTCTGATGTAACAGTATCTTCATCTAAGATTGTAGGACAAGTAGTGTAGTTTCCTTCACTATAGGGATGGAGAATTAGAGACCTTAGTTCTTTGCCTATATTGGTTTCATCATTTGTATTGAATGAACATTTAGCATGAAACATTGTTATGTATTTATTTACATATACAATGTGCTGAGGGTCTATCGGAAACAACTTCTCTATACCACAAAGTTTAGGGTAAGGTTTGCGTATATCCTACCCTCCTCAAACCTCGCATGTGGAACTACACTGAGTATGTTGTTATACATATCCAACATTAGGTTTGCGGTTTTGGCAGAACTCGGTATTTTGACACAGATTATACCAAACCAATCCCTGTCATTTCACACGGGAAATTGTCTGTTTTGAACGTTTGAAGTGGATGAACAATCAACATATGTAATCGAGTTTCATGCTATCATGTATGCAAAAAAAAAAAACAAGTATAGATGAAGTTAAGTCTAGGTGTGTAATACACTCTATTGGCATCAAGGAAGAGAATGTATTCCACCTCTTAGTTGACATGTAAATACTCCAATTTAGAGAGTGCATATCTAGACATCTCAATTTGTTTCTATTGTGTCAGTTGAAACACTCCAATTTACAAAATGATCTTGGTATTTTCAAAATTTATGTGTCACATCAGCGTCAGGTGTTCACGAAACACAGTGAGAACAAGTTTGGAGTGTTAAGTTGTTAGTTGAGATTAAGTTGAAATGTCTGGATGTGTACTCTCTAAATTGGAGTGTATCAAAGTCATTAGATTATTTTTATAACAAAAAATAAACACTTAATTATATTTCTTAACAACTATGCCACTAAACTTTGTTACTGGGAGGACATAAAGAAATCCATTCTTAAACAAAGTTGATTGTCATTTTTGATATACCAAATAAACTTATTTTTATTTAATGATTTTTTTTATATTTAAACAGAGCTAATCAGCTAAATAAAATATAGTTTAATGACTTTGACATCATAATGTAAAAATTGACTAAGCATTAATTCTTTAAATTACCCCCAACAATACATGTATCTACTATTTTCCCCTCTTTCTTCGAATAAAAAAACTTATATCAAAACAAATAATTGGCGAGAGGAGTATGGAGATGACAAAGTAATGACGTGAAATCTAATTTAGTAATTAATTTGTCTGTTAACAAATCGTTTTACTATCTTTTTACACGCACAAAAAAAAGGCTCGTGAAATTTGGTTGCTATAAATACTTTGTTGACGTAGGTGTTTGTGTCACTACCTTTTTTCTTTTAGGGTATGTATCGTTTAATAACACTACAAGAAAACTCGTGAATTTGGTTGGTATATTCCTTTGTATTAGTATGTGATTTGTGTCACTAATTTCCTAGTGGATTTTTATTTAATCTTCAGGTGATAGGTCACGTAAACTTTTTTCTTTTAGGGTATGTAATAAATTTTCGATTCAAATAAAGCAGTTCAATAATAAATAAGTGTATTTCCAACCCATTAAGAAAAGAAAATCTTTAGTACACTATTCATATATCACTAAATACAGTAGTGCTCAATGCAATTGGTATTTCTTTTTATATGATGGTATTTTGTTTGGTTGACAATTTTTTTTTCCATTAGTGGAATAATTATAATTGCTTATATGAGCTGGATATATTCAAATGAATTGCAAATTTCAAGCAAGTGCTAGCTGATATCACCATCAATGATTTTCAAATAATTTTATTGTGGAGTTTTTTTTTCTTTTTCTTATATTTTGATTTGTTTTATTTGTTACGTTGTTAAAATTCTTTAAAAATATTGCTATATCTATGTCGGATTTAAAAAAAAATCACTACAGATCCAACATGTTCTATCAACATTTTCAAAGAGTTCAAACAACATAGAGGGTTTGTACCATAAGTGAATAATCATAATACCGATTTAATGAGGCATCAACATCGATTGTGGTGGAATTGTTGGGATCTCTCTCACCTTAATAAGTGGAATCAAAATTCTTTCTAATGCAATTGAAGATTAAAAAAGAAATTCAATAACAACCAGCTAAATAACAACAGTAATAACATAACATATTCGGTATAATTTCACAAGCGGAGTTTAAAAAAAGTAAGGTATATACAGACATTAGTACTCCTACTCTTATGTGATAGGGACACAATTTCCAATCGATTTTTGACTCGAAAAAATCGTTTTTAATAAAAATAACTATAGTAAAAAAAAATAGTAGTAATAAAATACAGATTCGTTAGAACAGTTGATGCACTAAACTTCCGCTACATGTGAATCCGGAGAAAGAGTGGATAAATGTCCACTTAATATAGGTTGATATGATCAAGTGGGACTTTGTGCAAATTTTGACCAACCAAATTTGAGTTTTGACTCTATCAAATATGCCTTCTGCCAAACACACTTGATTCATGATATAATACCTAAAGTTTAACAACCAAAAAAGGAACAATTTTTTTAAACATGTGATATAAAACAAACACTAGACATTTTTATATCTATAAATCATATTAATTTCATTAAAAGTATAAAGGGATTGTTTTACAATATTTGCATAACTTTTGTATTCATATATTGAGTTTCTTCTCTTCTTTATACAAATTGAGAAGTTGACAAACTTCTGTATAGATGAGTCCAAGGTAAGTCTTTGTGTTCTGTTTTTTTTTTCTTTTTTGATCAAATGTATGTGTATAATATCATAAAGGGTCATTTTAGTACTCTTTAAGTTTTCTTCTTTTTGGGAATTTCTTGAGTTCTAGAGTATGGACATGTAGACACCTCAACCCGTCTTCAATGTGTTAGTTAAACACTCCAACTTACAAAATGATCATCTAGACGTACGCCTTCCAAATTTATGTGTCACGTTAGGGTGTTCAAAAAGACACATTGGGGACGAGTTGGAGTTTTTAGTTGTCAGTTGAGACGAAGTGTCAAAATGTTCACTCTTAAATTGGAGTGCTTACTTGCCAGTTGAGGCCAAGTTTGAGTGTTTGTTTATGTATTATGCTCGATGAGGTCTCGAGTCCGGTTAGAAGAGAAGTAGCTAACAGGTGTTTCCAGTTGATGGCTTCCATCTTTTTCTAACTACATTGCAACTGTTTTCATATTTCATCCTTTAAATTGCATATATATAGGACTACTTATTATTGCCTTCACACTACTCCTCCTGTAGACATTGATGGTATTGACGAACCTGTTTCAGAGTCTCTACTTTACGAAAATAATAATTCCATGCTGTTATGCCTACTTATATAGCCACAGGTTACATTTTTACCCAATCTAGGAAGTGTCATCCGTTGATGAATGGTTATACAATCATGGTCCTTAGTTGGGTCGTCTGGTAGTTGATTAGAGTTATGCAGATATTAGTAATATCATCTATCTCTTGTTCAGTTTGGAAACTTACTGTTTCAAATTTCTATTTATATTTTCTTTTTTCAGACCTTTTTTCATGAAGGCTGTAAAACGAATTGACAACGATGTGGAAAATGGAAAGTTGGAGGTCAAAGAGAAGTCGATACGTATTGTTGCTTGTACACAACAAGGCGTTGTTATCAGGAATTGCATACTGTATATCTTCCTGTAGCATGATATTAGTTAATAAATACGTCCTTTCGAGCTATAATTTTAATGCAGGGATATCCTTGATGCTCTATCAGGTACCTTTAATCTTTTAAACTATTCGATAAATTCCATATATTGAGAAGTAAATAACATTTCAACTCGTTATGCAGAACTTTGTCTCGGTTGTTGTGGTTTCTATATTGAGCTTCTTTGGTGTAATTTCCACGGAACCACTCACGTTGAGACTGATCAAAGTCTGGTTGCCTGTTAATGTTATATTTGTCGGAATGCTTGTCACAAGTATGTTCAGGTATGTTCAAAAACACTTGCAAGTTATCTGAATCGTAATTTTGTATAACGATACTTTCACTTGTGATGTCGGAGGAATATGTTGCTGATAATGTACTTGTGATTGTCGTATTTCCTGCAGTTTGAAGTACCTAAATGTTGCTATGGTCACTGTTCTGAAGAATGTTACTAATGTGATTACTGCTGTTGGTGAAATGTATATATTCAACAAACATCATGATAGTCGAGTGTGGACCGCTCTTTTACTGATGGTATGCTCGTAGCTTAAACATGATCTTCACTTCTATCTCTTCTTCGATTCATTCTGTACAATTTATGCTTTCGTTGTCGTCTTGACATTGGACTTTATGTGGGAGAGACAGGGGAGTTATCGCGTAGTTTCTTATTCTTGTATTACTATCTGTTGTTGCAGCCTGCACTTGTCTTGTATCTTGCTACTTTGCTGTTTTTAGTTTTCTTGCAAACGCGGGTTCGTTACACTTCTTTTGAACCGAGGGTCTTATCGGAAACAACCTCAGATCTACTCCAGAAAGGTAGGGGTAACGTCTCTGTACATCTATCCTCCCCAGGCCCCGGGATTACACTGGGTATATTGTTGTTGTTGTATATGTTGGCTGATTTGTACCAAGCACGGATCTTTTGATCATGGACCTAAGTCACCTAAAATCCTGGCTTGGTACAAATCGGCCAAAATATAGTACAACAACAACATATCCAGTGTAATAAAAAAGTGAGGTCTACGAAGGGTAGTGTGTATGCAGACCTTACCCCTACTTGGGAGGTAGAGAGGTCGTTTCTGATAAACACCCGACTTAAGTAAATAACAAGAGTGAAGAAACCAAGACATACTGAAAAAGGAATAGTAACTACAACAAAATAATACGATAACAGAAATCAGACTCGAGATCAAAATCTGGAGACAGTAACTCTGTAGTTTGCTATGCAGATTGTTTCAGCAGTCTCTGGAGGAATTACAGACCTTTCTTTTCATGCTACTGGTTATACATGGCAGATAATCAATTGTTTCTTGACAGCATCATATTCTGTAAGTGAATACTCCCTTTGTTTCGATTTGCTTGTCTTACGTTCCTTTTTAGTCCGTTTAAAAAAAGAATGCATCTTCCCTTTTTTGGCAACTCGATCTTTAGTTCTAAACTTTCCTCCTGACATGTTTAAGAGTACAAGATTAAACAACATTCTGGTATATTCTATATATCTTTAATGTAAGACAGGTAGAAACCAGACAAACCAATTGAAGCAGAGGGAGTACCATTTGCTTGGTACTTTTGTTTCTAATAAGATATTTATGTGCTCGATCACGTGACGAGTTGAGGTTAATGCTGTTGCATTGGCCGTAAATTTTATGATTTTAATTTCACTTGAAACAATATTGAACATTATAAAAAAAATAAAAAATTTAAATTAAAAAAAATAGAAAAAAGAACCATCTACTTTTTATCAGAAATGTTTTAGAACTTTGAATTGAACAAATCAAATCTTCATATTAATAATTAATGTTTTTACATCTAACATCCAGCGTGATGTATTGCAAACAAATGTCTAATCTCTTATTAATTAGGACTAATTCTTACTTTTATAAATAAAAATATTACTATGTAAAGTTAAAACAATTGGTGTCTTTTAAGAATATACTCTGAAAAATAAGTAGTACGTATGAACAAAAAGAAGACAATCCGAAATTAATAATATTTTTATGCATGTGTGTATATATTTAAAGCCTCTTATTATAATTTATTTTTAGGCCACTAATTTTATTGAGACGCATTGACACAGTATGCAATGTATATTTTATTTTTGATTCCTTTGGTTTGAAGTAGTGTTCAGCTGGGAAGATGCAAATCTTTATCCTGTCTTTTCCTCTAAACAATAAATTTTTTCAATGTTTACGAGTTTCAAATTACTATGTAGATAACACAGGAAAGTATAAACTTCATTTCATATAGTTTAAGATGCTTCCAGACTAATTTGGATCTAGTAGTGGCTTTTAAAAAAAAAATGTTCAAGATTGTAGACAGACTTTCTATTGTTTTTGATATTTAAATAACATAACTATTCGATTGACTGAAAAACGTTGTTTATATAATTATTAGTACTCAAATATTTCTGTGTTCATGATAATTGTAATTTCTTGCCATCAAATTTCTTTTTGTTAATAACAACAAATGAATTTTGATAGTTGCGAATTTCTTTATGAATTATGAAATCCCAATAGTGCTCAGAAATTCAGAACTCCAACGACTATGAGCCCGCCCCCTCTAATTTTATTCCCACTTATATACAAAACTTCAGGCAGGCCGTAGTAGGGTTCAAACTCGTGAAATATGCCTAATACTTTTTTCCCCAAAATGACAAGCAGTTAAACTGTCATGTTTTGATTTTATGTTTCAGTTGACTCTACGTAGAATCATGGACACTGCTAAGCAAGTGACGAAATCAGGGAACCTGGACGAATTCTCAATGGTTCTGCTAAATAATACCCTTTCATTGCCTTTAGGCTTTTTCCTTGTATTAGTGTTCAATGAAGTTGATTACCTCTCCACGACGTGAGTTCTACTATCTCATTATACCACCCTCTTCGTTTATTTCATGTTTACAATAGTCTTCTGTTCGATTATCTTTACGTTCTACTGCTGCACGTGCATACTCATTTGATGTTTGACATCTGAATTTATATGAAACATGATCACAAGTTGTTTTCTGGTTCTGAGTTCTCTCATTTGGAAAATGTTTCGCGGTTTTTGTTTGATTTTACGCTCTAATTTAAGAGTTAAAAGGAGGTAACTTTGGTATACATGTGTAATTTTTGACAGACCACTATTACAATTGCCAACATTTTGGATTGTGATAACATTAAGTGGATTTTTGGGCTTAGCTATTAGCTTCACATCTATGTGGTTTCTTCATCAAACAAGTGCAACTACATATAGGTATGATCACTATTTTTTTCCTCGAAAATATTGTAGCATCCATGTCAGATCATCCAAAATTGCTTTACTTTTGCATCCGTGTCAGATCATCCAAAATTGCATTACTTTTGGAGGATTCGTTATGTACCAAATGAAATTTTTGAAAGAGTAGCAACATAGTTTCTTGACTTTGCATTTTTGCAGCCTTGTGGGATCACTAAATAAGATACCTCTCTCTGTTGCTGGTATTTTCCTTTTCAATGTCCCAACTAGTCTCGACAACACTGCCAGTATATTTTTTGGTTAGTAACAACTTTTTTTTGTTTTCTCAATTGAAAATGTGTTTTGTTTAGCCAAGAAAAATCATGAAAAATATGTATCTAAAACAATTTGCAGGCCTCTTGGCTGGAGTATTTTTCGCCCGAGCAAAAATGCAAGAGAAATCTCAATTCTAATACAATAACTTACTCAATGTAATTCCATAAGTGGTTGGGTCTGAGGAGGATGGTCCTTCCGCAACCTTAATTCCTATCTTGAGAAGATAGAGAGATTGTTTTCGATGAGAAATCTCAATCCTAAATTGTTGAAAATCTTTTCTTTTTGCTTCACAGATTAGCCTTTGAGTTGAATTGTAAAACATGTATAGTCATAACAACATGATTCTCTATACATTGAACACTACTATATTAAAGAGTTTATAAAGGAAAAAGAATCTTATATATTTTGATTTCTTGAGTTTCATACCTGAATGATTATGTGCGTGAATTATCACCAAATATTTATTTTAACACACCTCAAGTCCTCAACTATTCACTTTATGTATTGTATACAAAAAGCCTGATAAAAAGGAAATAATTCGATACAATGATATTATACTTCAAAAAAAAAAAGGAATTAGAGTCTAATAAATTTCATTATTAATTCCATTTAGAATTTCTAACTTATTACTTTTAATTTATAATCATAAAAATATTAATTTATTTTTGAAAAAAAAGTTTTTTATATTTTTTAGTTTAATTTTCAAGTGCTAAGGAAAAACTGAGAAAGAAAAATAATTTTCCATCTCCTTTCTCTTTGGTTCCTTCCTTGAGAGTTTCAAATCAAAATCACTGAACCAAATACAATATATGAATCGATTTGTCAAAAATCTCACACATTTATTCAAATTTATTTCACAAATCTGACGAATAATTATAACAAATCTGACCACAATTAAACTTTTGGTACAAATCTGAGGAACAACAATGGAGATTATTTTGTTATTATGATTTTGATGAGAAAGAAAATGAAATTTTGTCGCAAAATCTGAGATTTCAGATCCATTTTTGACGACCGGCGGTCATGGACGAGCTAGAATTCCGACGGCTTCTCGAACGTTTTCCAATCGTCCGATTTCGAGATTATCATGTAAATTAACCTTTTTTCTTTATTATTATTATTATTATTATTATTATTATTATTTTTACTTGGGAATCTAGTTATGTTTTTTTGTTACCCATGCAAGAATAATTGTTTATTGGATTTAAAAATGGTTGAGATGGAGTTTTCCTCTTATTAATGGTTCATTTTGATTGGTGGTGTCCGAGTTAGATGGGTGGTACTCGTCGTCATGATTTGAAATTTATGAGTTCAAGATTATAGAATATAGTTGTATATTTAAAGATTTGTTAAGATAAATATATAGGTTGAGCAAAAGTTACTAGGTTCGGTTGAACTCGTACGTTGGTTTCTGGCTCTGGTGGTGCCTTACACTACAAGCATAAGTATCAGTTAACTTTGACTTCCAAGACTTTTTTTTTTTTTTGATAACTATGGTGTCCAAGCTCACTTTGAGTAATTTCACGTGATATCTGTCACCTCCTACTAGCAATAAGAAATCACCTAATATTTTTTGTCTTTGTTGGGATTTGAACTTGAGACCTCACCCTTGGGTGCAAAAACCATGCATTTTTTTGAACCCTGGTTTTACCCGATTTTCATCCACTTCATTGACCACTGGGACTCACTCTTGGGTGCAAGATTTTGTTGATATTGGAGTAGACATTCAATGTAGAATATACTAGAATAACATGATAAAAATAAAAGATCCTATCCAATTTGAGACTTATTCGGTAGGTCCTCCTTCCCTACATAATGGAATTCCAGGGTATCTTGCTTAGATCGCATTTGCTTTTCCTTACTTTTGAATAGTGAAAGATTGAGCCTTTTTTGTTCAACCCAAGTGTTGGAGTTTCAGAGCACACCCCACCTTTACTCTCTCGTTCTTTGGGCCAAGAATGATCCAATTGAATCTTCGCTCACATACGGACTGGGGTAAAGGAGAGGAGACTAGTCTCTCCCACCAGCAATTAGAAATCACCTAATATTTTTTTGTCTCTGCTGGGATTTGAACTTGGGACCTCACGGTTCTCAACCTCAATTCATTGACCACTAAGCTACACCCTTGGGTGCAAAAACCATGCATTTTTTTAACCCTGGTCTCCCGTGATTTTCATCCACTTTATTGATCATTAGTCCTCACCCTTGGCTCAAGATTTTACTGAAATTGGAGTAGACATGTGAATGTAGAAGGCTGTACCTTTTTTGAATTTAGAGTTTGTTGAAGCAATCTCATTTTCTTGTTTATCATCTGTTTGCTACATGAATTAATTTGTTATGTTAACAATAAAAGGGCTTACTTTATGTACAAAATGCTCCTCAGCTAGTGTAGGATCAGAGGAGAGTGGGCGAATACCTACGAAACCTTCTCGTTACATTTTTGCTAAGAGGTCATTTTAACGCGTTGAACCATTGATATACATCTTGCTGTAGAAGCAATTCTACCGTTATGTCTTGGTTCGCCATTACAATTTGTTATTTATGTACTTGGCAATGATGAAGTAAAATTGTTTATGTTAATTATTCTGAGACTTGCAGAATTCGACTTTACATGCTCCTCGTGACTTCAATTAGGATGCTCCAACATGTTTTCTTGATCTTTATTGTTCTAAATTTTGATATAATTGAAGAACGAGTGAAGCCATATACATTTTTTGAATCGCATATTGGGGTTATGAAAGAAGTATATTGAAGCAGGCTGCTTTTACGGATTTATTCTTAAAGATATTAGTTAGATTTCACAGGTCAATGTTGTTCCTCTATGTCTATGCCTGTTGTTGGTGGGAGGTGACAGGTATCTCGTGGAATTAGTCGAGGTGCACACAAGCTGGTCTGGACTCAACGATTATCAAAAAAAGAAAGAAAAGATAACTAAGGTTCCCATCTGTGTCATGCTCCATACCAATTCTTGTTCTCATCAACTCATGTATTATTAATTGTTCTCCCCCTCCTCCTTGTTGTGTGTTAGCTCCTATATTTCCATCTCTTTTTTTTTTTTGCTTTTCGATATCCTCTTAACTCCCGTCTCTCATCTAACTTGTGCTTATCTCACAGATTGATTCAGACACATCAAAAAGATCAGCCTCCCAGTCGATAGAGAAAGAGGAGGTAGAAGTGAAGCTTTTCCACGTAAAATTATCTTTTCTTTCAGTTCTTGACTTTTTCTTCCTAACAGTAATAGTTGCATCAGGAAAGGCAATGGAAAGAGACATGGAGTAAGGGACATAAACCAGAGACTGGAATTCAAGCGATGCATCGTGGTGGTATGGACTCTATCAGCTGTTTTAGTTTGTAAAATGACCAGAGATCATCATAACTTAGACGTAAAATCATATAGAGGAAAGTTTTCTCAAATAAATTGCAACTTTTCAAACTAAACTTATATTTAGCAAAGAACTTAACACGATGAAAGAAAAGGATTTATGTAGGCGATACAAACTAGTTTAGATAAAGATATGGATGTTGTTGTTAGTTTGTTACACTTATAAGTTATTAGTATGGTGTTTGTCAACACTCATTTTAGTTTGACAAGAGACTTGTTACAAATTCAATGTCACTTAACGTCTTTATCTATATTTCGGTTTACCAGTATGAATTTTTAATCTATATTGAGCTCACCTTGATGGTGAATTCTTAACCTTTTGTTAACGATTTAGTAACTGTATCGACTTAAATGTTACAGGTCCATTTTGGGGCAAAGTGAGAGAAGCTGCTGAGAAAAAGGTGAGTCGTGTTATCATCTTTTGCTATATAAAGTTTTCATGAGTGATCATGAACAGTCTTCCTAATCTGATGGTATTAGATGTCGATGTAGCACCTGAAGAGGAGAGTTAACTATGGAAAGGAATTGAGAGATATAAGAGAAGAGACTTTTTTAAGAAAATCGAAAGATCAATTCATAAATTATTATATGTTAAGCATTGTCCGAATCTTCTCAACGAAATAAAATAAGGTTTTATATATAACAGAGTAATTCTATGAACTATCAGACCTTGAAACATTGAACTCTATATGTAACTAGAAGAATAAGGCCATTTCGAACTCAAAGTATCCCGTTACATTTCAGCTATAACCATAATATTCTTACGTTTAGTTGATGTTGTTTGCTCACACTCTGAGGGTTGGTGGTTCCTTGATTTAATCTCACTATGATAAGAAGAACATCGTTTGATAAAGTCAGCGATGATAACTTATCTTGTTTATTTCGGAAGGTTATGGATTTGATTTTTGCATATCATCTGGCTCTAAGCTCAAAGGTTATTTCCATGATATGAATTTTCCATGATATGATTGGAAAAATTATGGAAACAACAACATAATCAGTGAAATCCAACAAGTGGGGTCTGGAGAAGGTAGAATGTACGCAGATCTTACCCGTTACCATTACCTCATTGAGGTAGAGAGGCAAAAGGAGGGATGCAACACGAGGACTTTCCAGGGGTCACCCATCCTAGTACTACTCTCACCCAAGCAAACTTAACTTCTCTCTGATTTTGCAATGCTGTGAGGGGACTAACTTATTTTGAATTGGGAGAAATGTTATTTCTTGGTTCAAGGAAAGCATATATAGTTCCCGGACATAGTGTTTCTACTTGGATCATTGAGTGGATATGGGAAATGTTGAGCGCTTAAAAAGTTGCCGCCCCCTACTTCAGTATATTAGGAGTTTTGTTGGACATGCTTGATCGCTTACACGATCTATCTAATATTTTTCTAAAATCAAAAGCCATCCCTAATTTATTATCTAAAGATGTGAAACATGAGTTTTCTGATGAATATTGATATGGATTTCAGATCTTGAAGGAAAATCTTCTAGCAGCTTTAAGCGCTCAATCAGGAATCCAATACGATCCTACTGAGGAAGTGATGATGGCTGCTCGACACATTGCTGATCAAAGGCAGGCTTCAAGTGGTGCAGGTTCGTCTCATATACCGCGCTCTTCAGACTATGCATCATCATCAATACCAAACCGAATGACATGTGTTGAGGAGGATTTGGATCACATACACCATTTTCAAGCCTATCAGGTGAAACACAATCAAGCAGTTGCTGAAATGCTGCGAACAATGGCACTTCACCATGGAATGAACATGGATAAGTTTCCTACTTGTCCGTCATATATTCCCCCTAGGGACAAGGCAGTACTCGATGATGATGATGACGATGAAGATGATGAAGAGGATGAGGATGAGGACGAGGAAGATGAGGAGTGACACACCCTATTCAGTAATGCTTCTTTTTTCCAATACACATCCCTTGCCTTGAAAGAAAAAAAAAAATTAGTGTGGAAGATCATTTTTGTTAATTTTGATTGATAAAATTTTCAGTATACACCTTTTTTGGTCCCAGGGTGGGTACGGGGTGGGGGTGGGGGTGGGGGATGATATGTCAAGTGAGGAACTCTGTTTGGTAGGGAAGGAGGTGCCAAAATTTATGAATAGTACCTCCAAACTTGTAAAGTTGTGTAACAATTTTGATGAGGAAAATTGCTTCTTTTTTGTTTCTTTTTCTATATTTAGCAAACATCTTTGGAAAAATCCTTTGTAGGGAGTACTTCCCCCGAATGGGGCCTTACATGGTGCGAATCTGGATTAGTCGAACTTCAATGTGGGTACCTGATACCGGGTGAAAAACCAAAAAACAAACAAACATCTCCTCCCCCTTATCACTTGTCTTCTATACATTGCAAATTTTAAGAGTCGCAACTTTGAATTGTTTGAAATTTCATACTCAGATATAGAATTGTTTTGAGAGAGTAATTGTTAATATGGTAGCTTTCTAGTTCTGCAATAGATAAAAAGATGGGAAAGAGGGGGAAGCAAAGGTGAATAGAGCAACCCCACATATTCAATATGGTAGGAGTGTGTGTATGGTATGGTAGATATCAAATTGAAATTTAGGTATCGTGATTTTGATATTACGATATATGTTTGATCTTTTTTTGATATTTGATATTTATAAATAAAATAATGAAATGTCGAATATCGTATTAAAGTATATAGTTACATAAAGAATTGACGTATTTATATTATTATAATACCAACAAATATACAATCTAGTGTTAGTATAAAATTAAATGTTTAGATGTTGGAACTTAAACTACTCTATCTTTGATTGAATTTTATATTTTTGTGTAATTGATTGATAAAGGAATTTGCTTGTATTTTCATTTGAATATATATTTTGTATGTGTTAACGCTTTTAGAGTCTGTTTGGATTGACTTTTAAATTTTATTAACTTGGGGAATTTTACACAAATCTCATAGTATTAAGAGCTAATTATATCATATTCCTACTCTTTTTCAAATTACAAAAAATTCTTAAATTTGGTGGAATTCGGATACATCCCAAAACGTCCCGATACATCATGTCCCAGTTTCGGATACATCTCTCAACGTCTCGATACATTGCGTCTCGGTATTGAATACATCACTCAACATTCTAATACATCGCATCTCGATTTCAGATACATCACTCAATATCCCGATACATCGCGAAGTGATGTATCTGAGAATAAGAGAGAGTAGAGATTTTTGTAATTTTTTTTGAATGTTAGGAAATTTTAGAGAATATTGTAAAATAAGTTATTGTATTTAGGTAATTTTTCCGTAACTTATAAGCCATAAGTCAAAAGTCATAAGTTAGAGGCTCTAACTTATAGCTTTTGACTTATTTTTATCGTTTTAGCTGAAAATCAAGTGCTTATAAGCACTTTTTTTATCTACTCAAACACTTCAAAAATGCCTAAAAGCTATTTTGACTAGAAAACATTTAAAGTACGTCATTCCAAACATGCTCTTAGTATAATATATATGTGACACTGACACTTATAAAAAACATATCATAATTTTTATTATACAAATATATATAAATCGAGGTTGAACAAACTATGATTATCAATTAATTACACTACAAAGTACCGAAATCAAACATAAAAATACTGAACTATAGCAGATTAATTTAATATGATATGATTTTTTTTTAAAACTATAAATTAAAATTATCGAAGCAAAAGTTCAAATATCGTATCATACCATGCACACCCAAACATGAAAACAAGACATTGGATGAGTTTTGTCGGTTCAACTTCTTACACTTCATGCCTCGCACCATGACTTTAAGGGATTTAATTTTGAATAGTCAAAGAACAATTTTTTTTTTTTTCCTTTTAACTTAGGAATAATCTTTAATAAGAACAATAAAAGATAAAATTGACCTCTTTCGATTAGTTTAGAGGTATTTTAAATTATTTTTCATTAATGATATATCATATATAGATTAGAACTATTAAAATAACAAAAATGACCTTTATATAGTTTAATATTTTATTATATTAAAAAGATAAATATCTTTATTAAAATTATAAACTAATTATGTTTTTATACATCAAAGCAATTTTTTTAAAAATTTGTTAAAGTTGTTGGGAATATTTCTTGTGTAATTATCACTTATATTGCTTTCATTAATTTCAACAAGGAGAAAAGATAGTCACACCAGCTAACTCTAATAGTTCATTATTTATCACAAAGCAAAGCGTAAGCCTCGAGATATGAGACGCAAGTTCAATTTTATTTATAATATATAATTATGGAAATAAAAAGCGAAACAGACGTTTCTTGCAAACAACAACTTTCCATAGCGAGAGAGATCTCTTGTCTTTGTCTCCTATCTCTCTATAGAAATAAAATAGCACGATAGAAGTCTTAACCTATAGCAATTCTATTATAAATATCGAATCAAGTCGATTTCCGTTTTTTAGATCAGTCCATCCGTAGTGGAGGAATTCTGGTAAATATTTTCTAAAGAAGTCTCCTTATATTTGTTCGTTGGTTTTAGTTTTTGAAATGGACCAAATGTTATTTTATCCACATATGGTTAAAAAAAATAAATTAAAAAAATAAATGCCATCAAACATTTTCTTTGATAAATAAAATTTAAGTTGATCTCAAGGATAGATATTTAGAAAAATAATATTGAAATACTTATAATTGTATTACATTATTTAAATAAATAAATAACTTATATTAGATAAAATTATTAACTGATTTTATAGTTCTAAATATTAGAAATTTATAAATAGTTCAAATAAAAAATGATTTCATTAACAAACTTTAAATGATTTCAAAGTCCTAAATATTAGTAAAATAACATAAAATTACAGTTTATCGAAATGTGAAAGCTTGATTACCAAACTGCACGAGGCGAATTTCTGGAAAATTCGTTTTGTATCAGTGATACAATAGTTTCTAAAGTCTGTTCTATATCATTGCTACAATAATTAATTTTATATATTAGCGATACAATAATGTTTTAAATTTATTCTATATTAATGCTACAATAATTCGCTTTGTATCAGTAATACAATAATATATACAAAACGAATTATTATATCATATTGAATTGTTGTATTGAGAAAAATCAACCTTGAAAATAAGGGCAACAATCAAATTTCTAGCAACCTCAATTGACTACAATGAACTAAATTGCTTGTCTAATTTTTATTCTTCCAAGTCTAGTGAGTGACTTGTTGATAAGATGTTGATAGAGATATATAACAAACATAATGGAGAAAAAAATAGTAACACTAACAAATAATATGATAATGGATAATCGAATGAAAAAAAAACCCAGATAATAATAAAATTAAATAATAAGGTAGTAGGAGAATAATATTAGTAATAATGATACGAGAAACTATATAATGACTATCTACTAATCTTCTATCATAAATCCTCGACTTAATGCATTTAGATTTGTGAACCTTTATTTTAGTTCTAGTTATTAATACTTTTTCGTTATTTCCTAATGGTTTTCATTTCTAAAAAACATTTTAAAGGAAAAGAATAAACTTTGGTTTATTTTAAAACGTTTCAAAGTGTGTTACTATAAGTACTTTAAAAAAAATAAAAAAAAAAAAAAAATATTTTCAGATTTTTAGAAATAAGTTTTAGATTAAGTAAAGTTGTTTAATGTTTTATTTCTTTCCAAAACAGAAAGCCTATACAAGAGCATAAATATGCAACAACACTTTGCAGAACCTACCAAGCCAAACAAAAAACCCTCGCAAAATATGCAGTTCTTCAACTTCTTTTCCCTTTTCCTTTTTGTGTGTTTCCTCTTTTTGTTAATTAAATGGAAGAATTCCAATAGCAAAAACAAGAGATTGCCTCCAGGTCCATGGAAATTACCTTTAATTGGAAGCATGTTTCATTTGTTAGGTGGACTTCCACATCAAGTCCTTAGAGATTTAGCCAAAAAATATGGACCAATTATGCACCTTCAACTAGGTGAAGTTTCTCTAGTTGTTGTTACTTCTCCTGACATGGCCAAACAAGTACTAAAAACTCATGACATCGCTTTTGCATCTAGGCCCAAGCTTCTAGTTGGCGAGATTCTCTTTTATAAGGGGACCGATATTGTCTTTTCCCCTATGGAGATTACTGGAGACAAATGCGTAAAATATGTCTATTGGAATTGCTTAGCGCCAAAAATGTTAAGTCATTCAACTCTATTAGACAAGATGAAGTTCTTCATATGATTGAGTTTTTTCGATCATCTTCTGGTGAGACAGTTAATGCAACAAAAAGGATTTATCAATTCTCGAGCTCTATGATCTGTAGATCAGCATTTGGGAAAGTATTAAAAGAGCAAAATAAACTTATGGAACTCGTTAAAGAAGCGTCACGTTTAATGGAAGGATTTGATGTGGCTGATTTATTTCCATCACTAAAATTTCTATGTGTTATGTGGAATGAAGGGTAAAATTATGGATGCTCACCATGCATTAGATGCCATTCTTGAAAACATCATCAAGAGCACAAGAACAATGGTGAATTAGAAGGTGAAGGTTTACTTGTCGCATTGCTAAGACTAATGAAAGAGGGAGGCTTTCAATTTTCAATCACCAAGAACAATATCAAAGCTATTATTTTTGTAAGTACCTTCTAATATCCATTTCTTTTTAAGTAAGAGAAAATATTAAATTTTTATTAAGAGAAAATTGAGACAATGGTGTTATTTTTCACGGAGTTTTTCTTTGGAGCTAACAAAGAAGACAATAATGATGAGTTTTGTTAGCCACATAGGGTCCATAGTTTAATTTAACACTTTAAAAAAAAAAATATGTTAGATCTAGGATAAAAGATCAAAATGAACATATTTTGTTATACATTAAGGATCATTTCAATCTAGTGAAATACATTAAGAACCAAAATGAACACATTTGTTATACATTAAGGATCATTTCAATGAAGTGAAATACATTAAGGACCAAGATAAAACATTACCCATAAATTCAGGACTATTTTGGTCATTTTCTTAAATGATTTTTCAATAGAAATACAAAGTTTGAACTAAAGATTTTTAGTTCTCTTGAATCCGTAATCAACACTTTAGCTCCGCGATTGAATATAAGTAATTAATTTGTTCATGAATGAAGGACATGTTTTCTGGGGGAACAGAGACTTCATCAACATTAATTGATTGGTCCATGGTGGAAATGATGAGGAATCCAAGTGTACTTTTGAAAGCTCAAGCTGAGATAAGAAACACTTTCAAAGGAAAAGAAACTTTTGATGAAAATGATGCCGAAGAATTGAAATACCTTAAGTTGGTTGTTAAAGAAAACTTTCAGACTCCATCCTCCAGGACCCCTTTTGATCGCAAGGGAATGTAGGGAATAAGTAGACATAAATGACTATACTATTCCTTTGAAAACAAAAGTTATGGTTAATGCATGGGCTATCGGAAGAGATCCTAAATATTGGAATGATGCAGAATGTTTCAAACCTGATAGATTTGAGCAGATTTCAATAGATTTTATTGGTAATAATTTTGAATTTCTTCCGTTTGGTAGTGGAAGGAGGATTTGTCCAGGGATATCATTTGGTTTAGCTAATATTTTTTTCCCACTAGCTAAATTGTTGTATCACTTTGATTGGAAACTTCCTATTGGAATCAATCCAAGTGATCATTTGGACTTAACTGAATCTGCTGGAATAACTTGTTCTAGAAAGAGTAGCCTATACTTGATAGCGACTTCTCTCAACCTTGTCAAGAGTGATGCCATGGAATCAAACCTTAATAAAGGACTTTGCCTTTTAAATTTCTTTGGCAAGCCAACCATAGTACTTTCATTTTCAATTTTACCTCTAATAAATGTATCTTATCATACTAGATGATGGTGTCTGTTCGAGTTAAAGAATATATTTATATATTATCTTAAATATGATGAGTTTGTTGGAATTATTCCTTACCTTTGCTAGTTTTTTTCTTTTTTTACATAATGTAAAAGATAAAGAATTTTTGCGAAGCTAGTTGATTTGTATCCTTCACGTGAGGCATAATCCAAATACATTTGAGCCATAACAAGTTATATTAAAAAAATATTTACCATTTATAGCAATAATATTTTTCACATAATATTTATATATGTGCGACCCACAAATTTAAGTGTCTACTTTATAAGAAGGAAGCCATTTACCAATAACATTTTTTGTTGGAAAAATTACTTGGATGGGTGCCTTTTAATAAATAATTACTGATTTTAGCGATACTTTTTATTTATTATCATTTATAGCAATACTATGTTAAATCTGCAATATGTATTAAAAGTGAATTAAGTATGCAATATATATGTATTATAACTGTTTTTAAAAATATATTATGCTTGTTTGGTAAGAAGTTGACACATTGTATTATAATTGTATTAAAATGTGTGATAAATGTATTATCCATCAATAAAACTTTTATTATATGTGAATAATAAATTGTTCTTTGTAATATGAATTAAAAGTGTATTATAAATGTATTAAAAGTGATCAAGTGAAAAAAAAATGTTATTGCTA
>JAJOOO010004381.1:0-39722 GCA_029582685.1 Solanum piurae | reverse complement strand
GACTTAGAGACCTTTAATTGGATAGGTAATGGCCCACTTAATTCGTTTTTACCTATGAGATAAGACCATTTGAAGATGACTCTAAACTCCTAACTTAAAACTAAATCACTAAAAACTGTTTTTAGGGGACTTGTTTTGAAGGCTTAGATTAGGGTCTTTCTAGATTATAAAGGTGATTAATCAACTAACTAACCAACCCCCTACGCCCTTAACTAATTAACCAACTTAACTCCCAATCACCAACTTACAACTAAAAGGCTGGAAATTGGCAGCACCTACGACCCTCCACCTACGGACCGTAGGTGGAGTTACGGCTTGTTCTGTCCCTCCGTAGTTCCATTCAGAGACTAAAATTTGGGGAGCTAAACTCCCCCAAGCTAATTCCCAAGCTACGACCAAGACTTACGGTCTGTAGACCAGTCTACTGGCCATAGTTTGGGTCTCGTAGGTGAAGCTGTTTTGACAGCTTTTGGGCAGATGTTGGGGTCCTCCTCAAGGGCCCCTTGGGTGGTCCTTGGGGATTCGTACCCGAACGTTTAACCCCTAAAAATTCCCTTCTACACGTGAGAGTCTTTTCTACAAGTTTTCACCCTCAAACAACACTCAAAACTTCAACGACAAGACCCTTACAACTCACCAGTTCAAATGACTAGTTTCCGGACGTCATGGTCATTTCTTGACGTTTGACCTCTAAAATCACCAAACTAACTTCAATATTCATTTTTCATCATTTAAAAAAGTTTTCAACTATAAAATAACATGTAAGGTTCAAGTTCAACCTATTAGATTTAGTCAAGCGTTAGCTAGGTCTTACTAGTCCGTACGGGGTGTTACAGTTCCCAGAGTATGACTGAGGGAAATGGTGGCAACTCTGCTGAGATGAAGCAAGAAGTCGAGGGTGACTTCAAGTTAGTTTCACTGGCAACTCAACTGAACGACTTAGCCACCAAAATCTCAAAAGTGGAAAACTAGTGCAAGAGCCAAATGGGGCACATACCTCCATATGAGCAAGAAAGGTTTAGGAGCAATGAAAATAAACGTATTGAGGATACCCTATTAATCATTCTCCAAAAACTTCATGAACAAGATAGAATGCTAGAGGTAATAAAGTAAAGCGTGGAGGTACTGAATCAGATGAGTGGCTCCCACTCAAGATCAATCAAATTGATTGAAAACCTCTTGGAATGCACATTGCCTCATCTCTACCCAAGCAGTAAAGGAGGGTTGCCTAGTGGCACTAGAGCTAACTTCAAAGACGAAGTTTGACTGGTAGATAACATTGAGCCACGACGTTAAATAAGGCGCTTCTTGGGAGGTAACCCAAGGTTTTAAATGTTTTTATATGTTTTAGAAATAACGGTGTGTTAAATGAATATATGAAAGTGTGGAGAGTGTGTGGAACTTGTGTTTGGCGAGCTAATAGCTCCATTCAGCGAATCGCCGAACAGGTCGGCGACCCCGATGAATACCGTTGTTTGGACTTTCACTTTGACTGAAAGTCCTGTAAAACTCGGTGAGGTAGATGATCATCAGTTGGCCGCCGACGAGATCGGCGAGTGCGACTAATGTCGCCGAATGGTTGCGATCTGGATGGTTTATAAGGGCCAAAAGTCCTCAAATTTGAAATTCTTCACTTTCTCTCGCTTTTAATTTTCACAAATTCACATCAAGGTAGTACTTCCAATATTCTTATATTCCACTAGTATTTTAGTTGGTTGATTTGTACTTGGAGTTGGATTTCTTTGTTGCCTAGCATTTTAATTATATTTAAATTGGCACAGAAGGTTAGTTCTCCAAACCATGAAGTTACGTTGGAACATTTCGTACTCTTTTGCAATGATCGTATCTTATTGATGTGTGATGGGACTCTCTACTAGGATTAGAATGTTTTTATGCCTATTTCAATTTGAAAATCTTGCCCGGAGTGTTTTACTCATCAAATGCCCGTATTTGTTGTGATGGTAATTAAATGAAATCTCATTGGGTCTTGATTGTGTGTTATTAGATTGATTGGGTGAAGTCTGGGTACCTCATGTTTGTGCTAAATGTCGAAAAATTTCTCAATGATAGAGAGGGTGACACCGCTCTTAAGAGCAAGTATCGTAAAATAGCCAAATGCTGCAAGTTCGGGAGAAATCTGAGTGTTTTAGGGTGATGGGTAGTATGGGTCTTGTTTGAATTTTGTCAGTGCATGCTTTGATTTTGCTTTTGGGGTTTGCGGGATTAAATTCTAGAAGATGGATTGAAAATGGGCACGTTGGACCATTTGGTGAGCTGGGTTGAGCTCGCCGAATCGTTCGGCGGTTCGCCCAATATCTCCATCTCACCCTTAATATCAGGTCAAATTGGATGAGATTGTAACTTTCGGCGAGAAGCCATGAGTGGCCGAATGCATTCGGCGACTCACCGAAATCATTCTTAATCGCCCTCTGTATGCTACCCCTGAGACCCCTATGCACTGTAACTTTTGGCGGACAAGACCTTGCTTGCCGAAAGTAGTCGGCGATTCACTGAAAGGACTCTCCCATCGCCGATATGCTTTACTTGTTTAGCCAACCTCATCGGCGAGCCTGACTTAGCTCGCCAAAGCAGTTCGGCGACTCGCCGACTGGATCAACGAGTTTATCTGCAACAAAAATTATTGTGCTATAGTTTGATTTTGTTTCTTAACTTCTCTCGATCTTTTGCAGGTATGACTAAACCCAACAAAGCAGGTAGTAACACACCACTCCGAGGAAAGGAAAAAGGAATCACAATCAATGAGGATGCAACTGCATCCCAGAACAGGGCCACTAAAATTTCCACAACTAGTGGGAAAGACAAGGGCAATGATAAAACCATTGAGATATCAAATGCAAGTTCCGATAGTGCAGGTTTTTATACCTATGATCCAACAACATATGATAGTGAGAGCATGGGTTCTGATGAAGATGAATTGATTGAGGCACAAAGGAATGAGTTACGATCTAAACAAATGAAGGACCCATCTTGGATCAGAAATCCTTGATCCACAACTCAGACTCTGCCAGTTACAGAGCAGGCAATAATACTGGCACCTCCAGTACAAGGCCCCCCACATAAATCAACGAATAGATTGAAGTCTGAGGGGCTGAGGACAATCATTGAGGAAAAACGGTTGTCCATAGATGGGGTGATAGATAGGTATCCCGAGATAATAGAATGCTTGAATTCCAAATCTTCACAAAACCCCATAACTCTGACATACCATGTTGGGTTCGAGAATTTTACAATGCATACAGGGCATTGGTAGCTCAACAGAAGAGGCTAGTCTCGTCGTTCAAAGCAGTTGACTACGTGGTTGTCAGAGGAAGAAAGGTAGCTTGTGATAGTGAGGCTATCAACATAGCCTTGGGTATGTCTGACAAGATTAACGATCACTGCCAGCATTTGATCAGACAAACAAGATGGATGCGATGAAAAAGTGGTTAGCCCTGCTAATCTCAGATGAAAATGCTCCAAAATAGTTAGCAGAAGGAGTTCCGATTGAGAAGAAAGATCTGAACATGACTGCACAACGCTGGTTCGGGTATATCAGCAACACAATTATGCCATCACAGAATGAATCAATCCTTGGCCTTGCTAAGGCAGCTTGTCTTGGATGAATCATAGAGAAAATCAGGATAAATCTAGGGATGATCATTGCTTCTGAAATCCATATGCATGCAAAGCAGAGCTATACATATCTTCATTTCCCGATATTGATCACAAAATTGTGCAAAAGAGCTCAGGTGCCTAGAGATACAAAGAAAGATGTAGAATTGGCTGCCACCACCTACACCAATATCCGAAATATCGAAGCTAGATATCTTAAGGACCAAGCGGGAAAGAAACATAAGGAAGTTGTGGCCACTGGATCTATACATGCGGAGGAATCTTCTCCCACTCCGGCCCATGGGCCTTCAGGTATATCTGATACCATTACTACTTCTGTTGACCCTCCAGGTCCCTCAGCTGTTGCATTACCACCTAGACCTATTACTGCTTCTGCCTCTTATGAGCCAATCACTCAGGCATCCTTGATCCGAAAGGGACAGCTCATCGAATATGCTAATTGTCAGGCTGCCAACATAAAAAACTCTGTTCCAGGCATGATTCAGGCTGCTCTCGATGATTCTTTGAACCACTGAGCGCAACCAGGAAGCCACAGAGGAGCTAACAACCTTAAAGGTTTCCATTGCAGAGCTGAAGAAAGATGTGGACTACCTAAAGTCCACCGATATATCCATGATCTTTGGAACAATGGACATTCCAGATGTGCCCGAAATTCCTCAGACTACCATAGGACATGGAGATGGAATGGAGCATACAGCCGATCCTGAATTAGAGGCAGAGACTGACGAAAAGATGTTTGAGGAAGATGCAGCAGACAACATAGCCAAGACTGAAGAAATCAGGATAAATGCTGCAATGCAGGCTTCCTTGGCTAAAGCATCTGCTGCTAGATTTAGTTAAGCTGGTCCTTCTGGAAGTCACTCCGGGCACCGATGCCTAGACATATGGAGCGACTACTTAGATAGGATTCCCTCTTTACTTCCCTTTCTGTCTTTCTTTATTTTACCTTTTGGATACTTTATTTTTATTGCATTTAAGGACAAATTGCTTTTAATTGTGGTGGGGTGAGGCCCACACCTTTTGTGTTGATATTTATGTTTTTGTGTACATGTGGGTTGTCTGTTCAAACTATATTTTATACTGCTTTTCGTGCGATTGTTTAAGCTTAGAGCCCCTTTTGTTTTAAATTACAAAAATGAGTTTGACCCTTCCGGAAAATTTTAAAGTTTTCCAAATATTTTTGCCACCTCTTGTGTGTTGGAAGTGGCTGTTCTTTTGCAAAATTTAAGTCTCAGTTCCGATCAATACTGATGACTTGAATAGTGCTCTCAATCGAACGAACATGAATGTGCGGCTACGACGAGGTCAGATGAAGTTGCATAGACAATATGTGAACTCTTTGCATCTCGTTGTGATTAGCCATTTATCGAATTGATTCTCTTGTAATGACCGTTGCACACTAGCAAAAGTGTGTAGTCTTGTTTGACTTAAGTGTCGATGCCTTGTGTGATGAGCTTACTTTGAACCATGCATGAATAAACCTAGAATTTGCCCCGTTAGTCTGATTTATTTAGTAAGGTGTGCTCTCGAGATGATCTTAGGCAACTTTTGAAGAGTATGAGACAATTTGACATATACCTCTGTTGTGGCCTACCCGTAAGTGTGTGAAACTCTCTTGAACACCCTTTGAGCCTTACCTTTCTTTAGAAGAAACTTGATGAACCCTAGACCTTACTTGATCCACTTCCTATAATCCTCCTGATTTGTGGTTTAGTGAATAGCCAACTTAGGCCAAAATCCTAAGTTGGGGGTGTGGTGAAAAGGAAAAGGAGAAGTCAAGAAGTGCAAGAAAAGTCTCCCTTCAACCATGGTGTTGCGAAAAAAATGGAAACTCTCCATAAAAAAAAAGAGTTATGGAATAAAGGAACAAAAGAAATTGGGTTTCCAAGCAATACATGGAGAGTGAATAAAAGGATGACTTAGAAGCACTAGAAGAAAAAGTGATAAGGGAAGGGAAAATGAGGTTTTGAGAACACCACATCTCACGAGGATGAAGAAGTCACTGATCCTAAATGACTATACCTTTGCACGCATCCCTATTACAAGCCTTGAAAAGACCTTTTTGATCTTGAGTAAGCCGAACCAAAAATCGATTGGAAAATAAGGGCAAACCTATGGGTGAAAACATGCATTGTGTTCCTCTTTTTGAGTGTGAGCGTTGCATCTAATTCCTGATCTTAAATTGATTTACTTATGTGTGTTGATATGGAATCATTCTTTGTGTGAGGAAATTTCGATACTTTTGTTTAGCTTGAACTAGCATTAGTAGCAAGTATTGCGAGCTTGAGAATCTTTGATATTGGTGTGTCACAACTTGAATCTTTGGGTACACATTTGATCTTTGCATAAGTAAATTGAGTTTTGTTGTGTGCCTTATGATTGAGTCTTGTGTAGCACTGTTCAAGACACCCTTTTTGAACGACTGAACTTGAGTTTGCTTGAGGACAAGCACAAGTTTAGGTTGGGGGTGTTGATGAGTCCACATATTGGACTCATTTAGGGCTATATTTTAATAGAAATTGTGTCCTCAAATGCTTATTTTATCTTAATAACTGATGAAAACACTTAAGTGTCAGGTATTTGAAGTTTGAAGGAAAGCATGGACACTACGTCGCAAAAAAGAATGAAAAGGGGCTAAAAAGAACGACAAAATGAAGGCCTGGGGATTGCCGAGTCCACTTGGCAAGTCACTGAAGGGTCTTACTTCGCCTTTTGTTCCAGTGTACTGAGCCCTGAAGGAAAGGATCAAATCGAGGCGGAAATAGGGAGCAATCGATGTATGGTCGATGAGTTCCGCAAAGCAGTACTATGTCACCCAATGACACAGAGCACGACGATGTCGAAGGATGGTGCAAGACGGCGATGAACTGCACCTAAGGGCGAATCGTCGAGTCGATCGGCAATTCTGACTAATGTCGCCGAATGATCTGCTGCAACACAATTTTTTTAAAACTATAAATACTCGTTGAGAGATTAGATTTTAGTATCAGATTTTTAGTGTGAAACAATTAATATAATTTTTAGTACTTTTTTTATTTTTGCTCTGAGTTTGAGAAGGTTTTGGAAACTTGAAGAAGAAGAGGGTTTCATCTCCAAGGGTTTGGACTTAGGTCTCATGGATTCTTCATTCTTGGCTTGTACCAACACTTAAATCTTCATACCCACTTGAATGCAAGCTCATTTAGGTATAAATTTCTATCTCTTGATGTGTGGCTAAAAACCCCAATTCTTGGGGTGTGATTTAGCAAATATGGGTTAAGATTGTTGTTGGGTGTTGCTTGCTGATAGATTAGATGTAGTTTGATGGTGATTTTGTCTAGTAGTTGCGGATGAATTTAAAAAATTTGTAGTTGCAAATACAAGTTTATTTATGTGTTTTAGGCTTGCTCGACAGAGAGGTTGCGAAACCAGGACTACTAGATTGATGGCCTAAGGAGTGGGTCGACATGAGGTTCAGCCCGAGAGGGTGAGCCCTAGTCCCATTTCCTAACACTCAGCTCGAGAGAGTGAGTGGGGTAAGGCGTAGGCTGGTCTTCATGCGGCAAGTGGGTGTCCGGGAAGAACTCATTTGAAATGGGGTAAGTTGCTCGAGAGAGAATTTATTCCCACGTATAGCTTAGCCTAGTCACTATTACTCTATAAATTTTCTATTGAAAGCGTGTACCCAACAATTTAGATTAACCCGTATTCCGGTCACATCCCAAGAATCCCCTGTCATTCATAGATTTCTTTGTTATTTTTACTGTGTTTGTTGTACTTGTGACAAATTCCCCATTGTTAATTGACACTTTTGTGTCCCCCTTTAATTACAATGTTTTTAATCGTTAATGCCTTTAGCTATGACTAGTGAGAACTAAATTTTATTTTTCTATTAATTCTCGAAACCACTCCCTTGAGACTCAACTCCAACCCTTGGTTGGGTTATTATACTATTGCACGATCGTAGACACTTGTATTGGAAGTTTTATCGTTTATTACGCAAAAATCATGCACCAAAACCCATTTTTGAGAAAAAAATACAGTGCGACAGAATGGGATATCTGACCGCCCCCAAGGGATTCGAAGTTTGGTTCACATTTTTCATAGGATTTATCACGACCCAAGGTAGCCCCTAGGCGTAACATGGCGTATGAGACCCCATAGGCTCGACAAGCCACTTTGCATACGTCATATAAGATAATAGAAAATCGAGACTTTAAAAGACAATTTTGAGACATAAGAGTTTTATAAAATAAAGCGAAAGTCTAACAATGTCTCGAAGCCATCTAGTACAAAGGAGTAATTGCGATCTCTCCCATACATCAAGTGCAAAACTGAAATGTAAAGACAATATGAAATAAAGGCTTTGTTCTCGGAATATAGGGACTCACCAATCTTCAAGCTTCTACTAAAACATCCCTAGCCATGAAAGTGCGAATCTGGAACGTCGGAGCCTACATTTTCATAAGAAATGTAGGCAAGATTATGCGTTAGTACAAAAATGTACCAAGTATGATAGTGATGCATAAAACATCTTAAATCATGCTTAATAAGGGGCATTTTCATGATATGCAATGACCAAGCTAAAACATGAATTAAAAGAATTCGAAAACATAAGTCATAAAACATGGTCAATATAAGTTAACATTTTTAAAGCATTCATGAGATACTTCTAAAAGTAACCTTAGTTCATTATTATGGGAGATTTACATTTAACCGACATGTAAGACCATATGAGTTATTAACATGGAATCTAGTGTCTGTCCCACACCAAAAAGGGGTGTCCTACTTTCCAAGGTAAGCACATGAACTTCAAGCTTATGTGGATCAACTAGCTAATATCTATCTACACAACCTCTGATGACGCATAGTTTTTGGGACTTGGGTAATAACCACTTGTCCAATTGGTGCTAAGCATAAATCCCATGGAATATTGATTATTCATAGCTTTCCTTATCAATCATAAAACATGGGTAATTGCCACTTTTCTTAGCATTGGAGGTCATGGGTAATGACCTCTTGCCTCATTATTTGAATAACTCCTTAACTTTGATTCATTTTAGGTGAAGACCTTTCAACCTTAGAATCCTTTATGTGAGAAAACCTTTCACATTCATTCTTCCATGTGTATATGAGAAACCCTTTCACAACACAATTACAATAACAATTATACTTCACTCTCAAAGCATCCTTAAAACATTTACATCAATTTCATAAGAACATATTTAGTTTCATAAACTCATCTTTCATAGTTCAAACAACCACATTATATCAGCATAGCTTGGAAAACATGGGGTATGCCTGGGTTCAAGGGATTCATCTCTGAATCATGGAATTATCTCAATTCATGCATAATAGTTCATAAAACAATTAAATAAATCAACATTTAAAAGAACTTATGACATAGAAGAAAACCCTAACTTCAATTGGGGATTTCTAGCTTCAAAATTGAGAAATTTAGGAACTCTATGGAGGAAAGAGCTCCATAGATAAACACTATCATACCTTAATGCCAAAATCTTGACTTCAACGGAGGAATTGGATTCTTGACTTGAAACCCTAGTGTTCTTCTTTAGCCTTCTAGAGAGGGAAAGTTTTGAGAGGAGGAACTTGTTATTCTTTTGAGATTTGAGAGAATGAATTGATTTGGATGACTTTGGGGGTTAAAAATGTTTATATAGGCTTCTAATAGAAGGCAAACCGACATAGTATTAGGTTAGAATAATTAGGAAGAGACCCAAAAGCCCTCATAAAAGTAACTGTCAACTCCCATCGATTGCCCGACCTACTGTTCGTGGGTCCACCTACGGACCGTCCTGGTCGACTTCGATGGGTTCAGAGACCATGATTTTTGGACCCCAAACGATGGACCCATGTACATTCTGTGGGTCCACCTACGGGCACATGCCCAGTCATGGGTCTCAACTTTGATTCATATAATCTCTCTAAGTTAGGAAACCTACCTACGACCCATATACTAACAACAGACCGTCCTGGTGAACCGTTAGAAAGTACTTGAACTTGACATTTTGGAAAAACATTTGAACTGCTACCCAAAAATTGACTCACGAACCGTATGTCAGTCCACGGGCCGTGGTTGGCTTCATCGGGACTTGCACCGAATGCTGCAAAAATCTATAATTATACCCTCTTTGAATCTGAGGTGTTACATTATCCCCTTGGGAAAATTCTACCTCGAATGAGATTAGAGACCTTTGGAATGCATGTTCAAAAAATTATATCATGAAGTCTATATGCAACTCATATTCAAACGCACATATAACTGTTGCCATAAATATTCTATTGCAACACTTCTAACTGTCCCCATAGACCCATCAACCTAATACAACACTTATTAAAATAAATCGTTGCATCAGCCTACAACCGTTGGCAGAGACACACTTTTTGCAACAGTGTTTTTAACTGTTGCAGTACTAAATACTATAGGGACGGTTTTTGCAAAAAAAATTCTATTGATATGTACATTTCCCCCTAAAAAAATATTTTCCCTTCTCTAATTTTAGAAGCCCGCGGAAAGTTTTTTTAAGTAGAAAATTCAGCAACCTTTTAGTGGAATTATATAGAAATAAAAATTGAAGAATTTGTTCTGTCAAGGGTTTCTCTAAAGTCATCTCTGAAAAGAACCAAGAAGTCGACCTTAGCGGGTCGTCTGAGAAATCATCTCTCTCGTCCCCAACAAGAGTTCTTTTCAGACGATAGCGTCATCTTCGACAGCTTCAACAAGTGACTTGTATTGTTCCTCTGCAACTTAATCTTCACTAAAAGGTATGATATTCTATCTATTTCATTCTTTTTAAGTTTTCCTTGTCTCTAAATTTTCATGGGTTGTTTGAAAGATCTTCTGTTCTTTAAAATTTTCCACACCATTGAAGGGTTTTCGAAATGCACAAATGGGTTTCTGTGAAATAGATGTTGTTTGTTCTATTTCATACCCGACCACCAATAAATTTGCTTCAAATCTCGGTACATCTTGGTCACACCCGAATGAATGGAATATCGTGAACAAAGGGATTCTATCAATAGTTTCTGAATCAAGTCATCAACTCGAGGAACACAAATCATTCCTTTAAAACTGAGCACACCTTCCATATCAAGAGTGTTCTCTTGTGCCTTACCAATTGCAATCTTCTTCTTAAGTTCATTCAAACTTTCATCCTTAAATTGTTTGGCCTTGATCTCCTCAATGAACATGGACCTAACTTCAATGCTAGCTAACACCCCACCTATCTCTAAGATGCCCAAATGTACGAACTTAGACTCCAAGGTCTGAATTTCCTTAGCCAAAGGTCTCTTGGTTACACTCCAGCAATCTAAATTACCCATACTCACCGCTTTTCGACTAATAACATTTGCCACTACATTATCCTTCCCCGGATAGTATTGAATGGTGAAATCATAATCCTTGAGTAACTCCATCCACCTTCGTTGTCTCAGATTCAAATCCTTTTGGGTGAATACATGCGGCAAACTATGATGATCAGTAAATACTTCACACTTGACACCATAGAGGTAATGTTGCCAGATCTTAAGAGCAAACATTATCGCTGCCAACTCCATATCATGTGTTGGATAATTCCTTTCATGCACCTTCAACTATCGCGATGCATAAGCTATAACATTCTTATCCTGCATTTACGCAACACCCAAACCAGAATTTGAAGAATCACAATAAACTATAAAATCTTTACCTTCCATCGGTAGTGCTAGAATAGGTGTTGTGGTCAAGAGAATGTTGAGTTTTTGAAAGCTATCCTCACATTTTTTCAGTCCATTCAAAGGGTACCTCCTTTTCGGTAAAATTTGTCAAGTGAGTGGCGATAGAAGCAAAGTTTTTCACAAATCGATGATAGTAGGTAGCGATCCCCACAAAACTCCTAACTTCCATCACAGAGCTAGGCCGAACCCAATTCTTAACCACCTCAATCTTTTGGGGATCTACCACTACCCCTTATTTTGAAACTACATGTCCCAAATATGTAACCGAAGTCAACCAAAATTCACACTTAGAAATAGCATACAACCTTTGTTTCCCAAGAACACCCAAAACAATACAAAGATGGTCGGCATGATCTTTCTCACTTTTTGAATAGACCAAAATGTCATATAAAGACTATAACAAATGAATCGATAAAGGGTTTGAACACATCATTAATTAAACTAATAAAAGCTTCAGGCGCATTAGTCAACCCAAACTGTCACGACCCAGGGGTACACTCTAGACGTAACATGGTGTACTTGACCTCGAATGAATTGCATACAAGCCCTTAGCATTATCATAACATAAGATCGTAGAAAAGTAAGGAAATTTAAAACGTTCTTTAAACATACAATCGAAAAGCATTTCATAAAAGCGGAAGTCTTTACTAACATCTTTGTTTCAAACCATCTATGAATAACATGAATAAATGTTTTGGGACGCAGCCCATATAAAGTCTAAAACATAAGAAAAGACATAAAAGGAGCATAAAGGGGTTTGTCATCGAAGCTATGAGGACTCACAATATCTTCAAGTCTTCTTGCAATTAGGAACCTAACCTCCAAGCAACTCAATCTCCCAACACCCTACATTTGATTAGAATGTAGGCAATATTCGTTAGTACAAAATGTACCAACTATGAAAGCTAGCACAACATCATGAAGCATCTCAAATGGTTAGTCAACATAAGACATAAGCATAAGAGACAATAACATAATCATAACATAAACTTCAACATAAACATCATATCATCACAAGTCAACATAAGACATACATAACTTCATACTTCAACCATTAGACTTTCATATTCAAGTGAACTACTTCACAAGCCACCTCCAAGAATACTTGTGCAAGGCCAAGTTAGCATCACATCATACTATCCAAGCTAAGTACCTCTCTTTGGTCATTCTTGGTCATAGCCCACCTTCATAGTCAAGACCTAGGTTTTCATGTCATAAGAGCACTATACCCCTAAGTAACCTGAAGGCACAGTTGTGCAATGCATGTGGGGCATCCCATAATATCACACACACTAAGCATATCCTTAAAGTCACCATATTCATATAATCATTTCTAGATGTCACTATTGACCTACTTTCATATTTACAAGGAACTATCATCTTAAGTCAATCATATCATGGAAGGAAACTATAGCAACAATCCAATCTAGGCATACATCACTTAAGAAGACACTTCATAAGTAGCTTCAAGTCATACTTGTGCCATACTACCACTCACACTAAGTACTCCTTTAGGCGATCTTACTCAATGCTAACTATATTTCATTCTTGTCTATCAAATAATAAAATACTACCATGCTAGACCTAACTACCATTGAAAACATCCTATAATACAATCCAAGCTATCATAGATAGGATACAAGTATACCAAGTTAGCCACCATGAAACCATTCAATAAGATGCAAGATATCCTTAGGGAAGTATGAATCCTAAACCCTAAGCTATCCTTAGGAGAGTATGGTGTCTCAATCCTAAGCTACCATGAAGTGGTCTTGGCCTAACCAAGTCAAGCTACCATGAAGGCATTCTAACCATGCTACTTCAAGGTACCCATAGGAGAGTATAGATCCTCAATCCTAGGCTACCATGCCTATACTAATGCAAGCTACCATGAAAAGCATCCTACCAGTGCTAGTTTAAGCGAACGTTAGGAGAGCTTAATTCTTCAATCCCAAGCTACCATGAGATCTACCAATCCAAGCTACATAATTCAACTATCCATGAAGGAATCATAATACTCAACCTCAAGCTATTCTATTCTAACAAGAATGATTCATTTTAGGTGATTAACCTTTCACATTCTACATATATGCAAGATATCTCATCATATTAGATTTACTCTTTAAGCCCTATTGATCAACATTATGACTTCAAGCCCTACATTCAAGCTTTACTCCACAATCATCATACTAGTCTAGATCACAAGACACATTAGCCCTAAGCCTTAGACATAAGCAATTCTAAGCATAATTCATCAAAAGTCCCAATTATTAATTATTTCAATTCATATTCTATCATACATGTGTAAGTCTAGATCAATTCATGATTTCATATTTCTATTCTTGAATAAGTTCTATTCATAAAAACAGTCCAAGAGAATCTAACAAAAATCATTAATCCCTCATCAAAAGACACAAAACCATATACTTTGGAAATTACGGTTAATCAAGGAATTCACATAAATTCTTAATAATATCATGAATCAACACTAAATTAATCATATATGAGTAGTATCCAACCATTTGTAATCATACCCACCTAAAACCCATACATTGGAAGTAACCCTAGTTGATTGGGGTTTTTCTTCACAAATTAGGGGAAATTATAGGGGACTTTATAGGTGTAAGAACCCATAGATAAAGATCTAAACATACCTTAATCAAATCCCAGCACAAGCCTTTAGCAATGGAGCCTTTGTTCTTGACCTTAGCTTCAACCCTGGCTTCTTCTTCAATCCTTTTTAGAGAGATTAATATTTGAGAGAGGAGTGATTTGGGGTTTTGAATTGTGTCTAATGTAAAGTGACTTAAACTTGGGGGCTAATGACTTAAAATAGTCTAAATATGTGAAAAAAATACATACAAAACGAACCCCACTTAAACCTAGTCGAATAAGAATTTACTTAAAAACTCCTAAACTAGGCAACCCCATCCAGTGGTCATGCCCACTTGTATGGACCGTGAAAGTGGTCGTGAACTTGTATGGACCGTGGTCAAGACCACTGGCCGTGAAAGTGGTCGTGCCCACTTGTATGGACCGTGGTCAAGACCACTGGCCGTGAAAGTGGTCGTGAACTTGGGGCAGTAGCTTGGCCTCAAGGCCTTGCCTACCAAGTGGCTAAGGAGTCTTCAAAGACCCCTTCATGGACCGTGGTCCACACCACTGGTCGTGAAGGTTGTCGTGAACTCTTAGGCAGTGTCTTGCCAAGGTTGGCATTGGCTCACCCTTTTGCCATGGTACTTGCCCTTCCCATGCTCAACCAAACTCTCAATGGTCACATAGGCTACTAGGTCTAATACGTACCTTAACGTTCAACCACTAAACTCCACATTATAAGCACGTTAAGTCTCATCTACGACTCTATATCTCATACATCAAACCTTAGAACTCTAGCTTGCGGATCTAGTTTGGTCTACTAGTTTCCGGGGTGTTACAATATTTCACCCTTGGGAACATTCGTCCTCGAATGACCTTTCTAAACACTTTTAAATGAAGTGACTCTAGACTAGTAGCTCATCATGCATGCACTACATCTGCATGCACACTAACAACCAAGGAAACTTCAATTCCAAGCTAAACATACCTAATGCAACTCAAAATGCAAGAAAGAGACATATACAATCATCTCCAAGGAGGAAATAACATCTCCTAGCTACAACATGCTCAACATAAAATCATGGAGCCTAAAATGCACATTGACTCAAAGATGCTACAACATGAGGCAACACAATGCAATTAGATCAATTCTAACAAGGCCTACACAACTTCATAGACATACATAAAGAGATCATAGCAACACATAATTAAAGACCTTATGGAATAGGTACACTATCTCCCCCTTGGGAGTAAGCCCACACATGATTTTCTAAACATCAATCATGTCAAGCACAACATCAAGTCCAACATAACAAATCATAAAAGACAAGAAATCTGGAAATTTTCTAAAACATGAAAGAAGCACATACCCGAAGGGACATGAGGAGATCACTCTTGATCATCTCTATATTGGAGAGCATAAAACCTTTTCCTCTTTGGAGTCTCATCATCCCCTAGGGGCAACTTGCTTACCCTCTCTTATAGTAGCCTTTGCATTTGGGCAATGTTTCTTCATGTGGCCACTCTCACCACATCCATAGCAACCATCTCTACCGGCCAAACACTTACCCTCATGTCTCTTACCACACCTAGAACAAGTGGGCAATAGGGACTCACTACCTTTCCCTTGCGGCCTAGGGGTAGACACCCTCTCATCCTTACAATTATAAGCATTAGAAAAGCCTTGCCCGGAAAACTTTTGTCGATTCCTAGAATGACCATGTCCATCGGACCCATCATTATCTACCCTAGACCTCTTTTTCTCCCTAGCCCTCTCCTTCTTGAGTTTTGACTCTTCTATTTGTTGGGAAAACACCATGAGGCATGAGATATCCATATCATCAACAAACATTGCCATACGACATTCTTGTTCTACTAGATCGGACACCCCCATCATAAACCTATTCATCAAATCCCTTGGACTTGCTACCAAAGATGGAGCATACTTAGACAAAAGAGTGAATTTCAAGGCATACTCATTGACACTCATGTTGCCTTGCTTAAGATTTATGAATTCCTCCAACTTAACCTCCCTCAACTCCCAAGGAAAGAACCTATCTAGAAATGCCAACTTAAAAGTTTCCCACTCTATGGGACCCGCCTCTACCGGCCTAGAATCTTTCCATTGCTCCTACCAAATTTGGACAACATCTTTCAATTGGTCAGTGGCTAGTTCCTCTTTTTCTCTAGAAGTTACCCCCATGATAGCAAGTGTTTTATAAACTTCATCTATGAACCCATTTGGATACTCCTCCACCTTGTAGCCACTAAACTCCGGAGGGTTCATCCTCAAGAACTCCCTAATTCTGTAAGCACCCATTCCCCTTATAGGGTTTGCCAGAGCCACCACCTCTCTATTGGCTTGAGCCGTCAAGGCTTGATCCAACAATTGCATAGAAGCCCTAAACTCTGCAAGAGTGATATTCCCAATTGGAGGGTCATTTGGAACTTGAGGAGGAACCTGATTTGGAGCTTAGGGAGGAATCTCTTGGTCTCTATTGTCTTCTCCTTCCCTCCTAGCATTCGCCCTAGTATTTGGCATAACCTGAAAAATCATAGGCGAACATTAGAAGAAATACCTACTAGAGCTAAACTTCTATGGCACGACTAAGAGTATGAAGAAGTGAGACTTTTCCTAAGCATCCAATAGCCTCCTATTCATAAATGTGTCGCGACTCACATCCATGAATAAGACTCTACTTAAACGTGGTTTGAGACAATCCTAGAACCATTCTAAACTAGTTTGCTTTGATACCAAGTTTGTCACGACCCAGGGGTACCCCTAGACGTAACATGACATACTTGACCCCAAAGGGGTCGCATACAGGCCCTTAGCATTATCATAACATAAGATCGTAGAAAAATAAGGAAATTGACAACTTTCTTTAAACATACAATCGAAAAGCATTTCATAAAGCGGAAGTCTATACTAACATCTTTGTCTCAAACCATCTATGAATAACATGAATAAATGTTTTGGGACGCAGCCCATATAAAGTCTAAAACATAAGAAAAGACATAAAAGGAACATAAAGGGGTTTGTCATCGATGCTATGAGGACTCACCAAATCTTCAAGTCTTCTTGCACTTAGGAACCTAGCCTCCAAGAAACTCAATCTCCCAACACCCTACATATGATTAGAATGTAGGCAAATGCGTTAGTACAAAATGTACCAACTATGAAAGCTAGCACAACATCATAAAGCATCTCAAATGGTTAGTCAACATAAGACATAATCATAAGAGACAATAACATAATCATAACATAAACTTCAACATAAGCATCATATCATCACAAGTCCAGATAGGACATACATAACTTCATACTTCAACCATTAGACTTTCATATTCAAGTGAACTACTTCACAAGCCACCTCCAAGCATACTTGTGCAAGGCCAAGATAGCATCCCATAATACTATCCAAGCTAAGTACCTTTCTTTGGTCATTCTTGGTCATAGCCCACCTTTATAGTCAAGACCTAGGTTTTCATGCCATAATAGCACTATACCCCTAAGTAACCTCAAATCACACTTGTGCAATGCATGTGGGGTATCCCATAATACCACACACACTAAGCATATCCTTAAAGTCACCATATTCATATAATCATTTCCAAAAGTCACTATTGACCTACTTTCATATTGACAAGGAACTATCATCTTAAGTCAATTATATCATGGAAGGCAACTATAGCAACAATCCAACCTAGGCATACATCACATAAGAGGAAACTTCATTAGTAGCTTCAAGTCATAGTTGTGTCATGTATGAATGACATCCCATACTACCACTCACACTAAGTACTCCTTTAAGCTAGCTTAGTCAATGCTAACTATCTTTCATTCTAGTCTATCAAAGAAAAGCATACTACCATGCTAGACCTAACTACCATGGAAAATATCCTATAATACAATCCAAGCTATCACATGAAGGATACAAGTATACAAATTAAGCCACCATGCCATCATTCAATAAGATGCAAGCTATCCTTAGGGGAGTATGAATCCTCAACCCTAAGCTATCCTTAGGAGAGTATGGTGACTCAATCCTAAGCTACCATAAAGTGGTATTGGCCTAACCAAGTCAAGCTACCATGAAGGAATTCTAACCATGCTACTTCAAGATACCCATAGGAGAGTATAAATGTTCAATCCTAGGCAACCATGCCTATACTAATGCAAGCTACCATGAAAAGCATCCTACCAATGCTAGTTCAAGCTTAATTCTTCAATCCCAAGCTACCATGAGATCTACCATCCCAAGCTACATAATTCAACTATCCATGAAGGAATCATAATACTCAACCTCAAGCTATTCTATTCTAACAAGCATGATTCAGTTTAGGTGATTAATCTTTCACATTCTACATATATGCAAGATATCTCATCATATTAGACTTACTCTTTAATCCCTAGTGATCAACATTATGACTTCAATCCCTACATTCAAGATTTACTCCACAATCATCATACTAGTCTAGATCACAAGACACATTAGCCCTAAGCCTTAGTCATAAGCAATTCTAAGCATAATTCATCAAAAGTCCCAATTCTTAATCATTTCAATTCGTATTCTATCATACATGAATAAGTCTAGTTCAATTCATGATTTCATATTTCTATTCTTGAATAAGTTCCATTCATGGCTACAATCCAAGAGAATCTAGCAAAAATCATCAATCCCTTATCAAAAGACACAAACCCACATACTTTGGAAATTAGGTTTAATCAAGGAATTCAAATAAATTCTTCATAATATCATTAATCAACACTAAATTAATTATATATGAGTAGTAGCCAACCATTTGTAATCCTACCCACCTAAAACCCCTACATTGGAAGTAACCCTAACTTGATTGGGGTTCTTCTTCACAAATTAGGTGAAATTATAGTGGATTCTATGGGTGGAAGAACACATATATGAAGAGCTAAACATACCTTAATCAAATCCCTAGCACAAGCCTTTAGTAATGGATCCTTTGTTCTTGACCTTAGCTTCAACCCTGGATTTTTCTTCAATGGAGGTTCTTCTTAGAGAGAGAGAAAAATATTTGAGAGAGGAGTGATTTGGGGTTTTGAATTGTGTCTAATGTAAAGTGACTTAAACTTGGGGTCTAATTACTTAAAATAGTCTAAATAGTTGAATAAAAGACATACAAAATGACCCCCACTTAAACCTAGTCGAATAGGAATATACTTAAAAAAAACCTAAACTAGGCAGCCCCGTCCAGTGGTCATGCCCACTTGTACGTACTATGAAAGGGGAGGACGGCCCGTGGTCCTCTAGGCAGTAGTTCCTCTCAACCTACCCAACCTCCAAAATCCTAAGGCATCTTCACGGCCACTTCCACGGACCGTGGTCAAGACCACTAGTCGTGAAAGTGGTCATGAACTTGGGGCAGTAGCTTGGCCTCAAGGCCTTGCCTCCCAAGTGGCTAAGGAGTCTTCATGGACCCCTTCACGGACCGTGGTACACACCACTGGTCGGGAAGGTGGTCATGAACTCTTAGGCAGTGTCTTGCCAACGTTGGGCTGACTTTGCCTCTTGGCTTTGGCTCGCCCTTTTGCCTTGGTACTTACCCTTCCCATGCTCTACCAAACTCTCAATGGTCACCTAGGCTACTAGGTCTAATACGTACCTTGACGTTCAACCACTAAAATCCTCATTATAAGCACGTAAAGTCTCATCTATGACTCTATATCTCATACATCAAACCTTAGAACCCTAGCTTGTGGATCTAATTTGGTCTACTAGTTTCTAGGGTGTTACACAAAAGACATAACTAGAAACTCGTAGTGCCCATAGCGGGTTCTAAACGCCGTCTTGGGCACATCCTCAGGCCTAATCCTCAACTGATGTTAACCAGACTTTAGATCAATCTTGGAGAAAATTGATGCACTTTGCAATTGGTAAAAAAGATCATCTATTTGAGGCAATGGATACTTATTCCGAATGGTGATCCTATTAAAATGTAGATAATCTATAAAAATTCTTATACTACCATCCTTCTTCTTAACAAACAAAACTGGAGCACCCCACGGGGAAGCACTGGGATGAATAAATCCTTTATCAAGAAGCTCTTGAATTTGTGCCTTAAGCTCTTTTTATTCCGCCGGAGCCATGCGATATGGGGGGATGGAAATGGGACGGGTACCAGGTTCTAAATCAGTGCAGAAATCTATATCTCTATCAGGCGGCATACCAGGCAAATCCTTAGGAAACACTTCTCTAAATTCTAACACCACAGGAATAGACTTAATAGATGGAAACTCCACCTCAACATCCTGAATATAAGAAAAATAAGCCAAACAATCATGCCCTACTAGTTTTCACCTGAATGGAGGATACGATCTTAGCTTGCTTAGGCTTGTACACCCTTCCCACTCTAACTTTTCCCTTCCAGAAATTTCTTAAGCTACAGACTTAGTATTATAATTAAGCACGGCATAATAGGGGGGTAACCAAGTCATGCCTAAGATTATATCAAAGTCAGTCATATCCAAAATCACCAAATCAGCCCAAGTGTGAAAACCCATAAACAAAATAGGACAAGCACGATAGACATGGGTGACTATGAGAGATATCCCAACTAGGGTAGAAACATGGATGGAGGCATAAGTGTATCACAAATCATAGCAATGCTGAGGGAAATCGCACTGACACATAAGAATAAGTAGAACCCAAAAAAAATAAGACATTAGTCATCCAGTCAGAGACAAGAATAGTACATGTGATCACTACGTCAGACTCCTCTAACTTGTTCTTTCCATGAAACGCATAACATTAAATCCTATCATCATGACGGGTGGCTTCCCTTCTTGGATGTATTGTACCTCTGCCTGCGTGGCCTCACAGATTTCCTCCTCGCCCAACTTGTGGATGCCCTTGACCATTATTACCATTTCCCACAGGTACCACTGCTCTAGTCTGATGCTGCACGGAATCCATCACGCGTGGGTGGGGATAATCTCTCCTCATATGCTCAGGTTCTCCATAATTATAACAAGTACGATCAAAGGATGGCCTGCTGCCCGCCAAAGGTGTGACTCCCTGGCTATCAAGAATCAAATTATGAAGTGGAGTTCCCGAGTAATTACCTGTAGAGGCGGACATAGCGGACTGAATTGTCTTGGCTGCAAGTGTTGGCCTTCCTAAACCTCTGGAGTAAGATCCCTGAAAGTTGCCTGAATTTTTGGCTTCCTTAGCCAATGCCTTGGCCTGACAGTCTCGCCTCACCCCCTCCACTTTCTTCACAAAGTCTATTACCTCATTTGAAGCCTTTCCCTGCATAGGTCATATGAACAGATAATACTTTCAACTCATAATTTAGTCCCTTAATAAATAAACGGATCCTCTCTTCCTCAGTAGTCACCAGTTGAGTAGCATATCTTGACAAGGAATGGAACTTAGCCTCATAAGCAGCCACTAACATACCACCTTGTTCTAATGCCAGGAACTCATCCTACTTGCGATCCCTCAAAGTCCGAGGCACATACTTCTCTAAAAACAGGGCATGCAACTGGGTCCAAGTGAGTGGGGGTAAAACTGAAGATTTGCATTCCATATAAGCTCTCCACCACTGCTTGGCCTCACCTTGAAGCTGAAAAGTCACAACTCAACACCGTGCTATGGACAATTCCCAACTTATGAAGCCTCTCATAGCAATCTAGGATGAACTCATATGCATCCTCACTCTCTAAACAATGAAACACAGGTTGTTTCAACTTCAAGAACTTAGTCAATATATCATGCTCATTACCAATCATAACAGGACCCAACAAAGGATGGAAGAAAGCATCATTACCTCCAGTTCCACCCACTTCGGGGACAGTAATAGCAATAGGGGGATTGGTGGGAGCTTGAGTTGCTTGAACAGAGGGAAGCACTCCAGGACCAACAGCAATCCTTTCAAGAACGTCATGATCTGTTGAGCTGACACTGGGTCTAACAAAGGAATACTTGTAGTCTCAGCCTACACTTCTTCTTCTTGTCCAACACTCTCTTCATTCTAAACCTCGATATTCTCCTCTACCTCTTCATGATGCGCAAGACGGACCTCATTCCTGGGAGCATTTTCAACCGATGCTCCATCCTTAGTAGGCACCACCCTTACTTGGCCTCTACCCCTAGCTTTTCCTCGACCCCTGCCTCGACCGCGACCTCCCGCTGCAGATTCCTCAGTTGGAGCATTGACGGGAGCTACGGGTCTGACATCGTTGAACCTAGTGTTAACTATCTGCAAAAACAAGAGTGAAGGAGTTTAGATACCAATTCGAATCGGCAGATACCAAATGGAATCAAGTTACAACTTGAAAAGAGACGAACGAACACATAGACATTTCCTAAAGTCCTATAGCCTCTCAAAGAAAAGTACAGATGTCTTCGTACCGTTCCGCAAGACTCTACTGAACTCATTTTGGTACATCGAGATCAATGAACCTAGGGATCTGATACCAACTTTGTCACGACCCAGACCATCGTGATTGGCACCCACACTAACCCTCCGGTGGGAGAACAATTTATACTAATTAGCTAACGAACTTGATCAAAATATTAAAGCATTTAAAGATACGGAAGAAGGTTTAAATGCTAAGGAAAAGATAGGGAGTTCCCATAAACTCCACCAAAAGTCTAACAACCAAACTAACATTGCGGAAATAACACCGAGAACCTGAAAGTCAATGTACCAAAACTCTAACAATGAACCAAAACTATAAAGGAAAATGGGTGGAACCATACTAAACATAAGAATATCGAATTAACTAGTCTATGTCCGAATAAAATGAACTAAACAGAAAGAGAACTCATGGCAGCCTAGAAGAACTGGCTCACCCTTGAATTCAAACGATCACTAATCTTCTAAGCGAGGTCTGTCAATAGCCGCCTGAAGATGTCATATGCTCAACAAAGAAAGAACAAGTGCAGTATCAGTACACAACCACAGTGTACTGGTAAGATCACACGGATATCCCACTAAGTACAACATACATAAGCCAATACAACATAATAATAACATGCATACACCGAACATACACAATATTATCACCATTTACGAACAATGTACAATTTCAAATTTCTCAAGATACACAATTATGCCAAGTCATTGGTTCTCTCATGAAACTCAAACCCAAACTGTTAACATACCAGAATGTGGTATCCGATCCAATGTTTATGCCAGAACGTGGAAACCGATCCCATTTTTATGTCGAAACGTGGCAACCGATCCAAGTTAGTGTGTCGGAACGCACACCCAACCCATTCAACAAGCCACAATCACATTCACAAGTATATTCTCAAATCATACAATCAAGTCATGATTCATGGAATTCATCATTCATCTATCTCATTTACAACTAGTGTGATCAATAATGCAACATTCACATACATACACATATTAAAATGAAGCAATAACAAACATATATCACACAATCATGAAATCACAACCATCACCTACCTCGAAACAAGCTTGAATCCCCTAAGAAACTTGATTCTTCCCTTTACGGATTCACTCCGCTTGTTCTTGGTCTACAAACAATTAATATAACACGGGAATCAATAAACAATAATTAATTACCCTAATTACCAACAATTCTATCAATCCTAGATAAAACCCATGATCCCAATATCCAAATTAGGGTTTTTCCCACCATAATTTCAAGGTCAAAACCCTCCCCTATCGATAATTACCCACGAAACTAAGTTCTACGGATTGAAAAATGGATTTAGAGAGTAAAAATATTATCTTTAGCCTCAAGAATTGTGGAAAATTGTCAAGAAAACACATGGGCTCGTTTCTTAGCTCTCAAGTTCGAAAATTGCAGAATAAAATATTTTTGGGGTTTATTTCCAAAAATAAACCCACCTTAGCAACTTGCATGGAACCAATGAGCAAATTTAATAATTCCAAGACCCCTATTTCACAACACACCTTCAACCAATGACACTCAGAAACTACCCGTTCACGCTAAGATCATTTTCAGGAGTTCTACTCGCCGGAATTCGATTTCGTAAAGTCGTACAGGTTACTTGACGTCTTAGCTATCTACTCATGTAATCAAAATCATAATTACATCACCCAATTGTTATCAGATTTCCCTAGACTTTAATGACTCCAATTTCGTCCAAATCTGGACTAGGTTGGAAAATTCCAAGTTACTACCAAAAAGTTTTCCGACCCAAAAATTTTCCCCGTTGGCTTTTCAATAACGACGGGAATCGGTCATTATATACTTTTTTCCAAATCCATATCATTTCAATTGATCTCACTAACATCTTTTCATTAGTCGAACAAAATCAGCTACTTAGTCAACGTTGGTTTCCCGACAATTCATCCTACATTCTCAAGCAACCAAGGGGTAGTTGTTGACACCCAATTTTGACTGACCTATAGCCATTGCAAAACCTTTCTCTTATCTTTACCGGTTCAAAATTATAAGTAATTTTATGTAAATATTTATATTTTAATATTCATCATTTGCAAAATTTATTGTAACTTTTTTTTGTTATCATATTATTAATTTTATTTAATATATTTATCGATTGTCTAATTTTGAAACAAATATTTTACTTATCGGTTTAAGGTGTTAAATATTTAGGTGTGATTTTTTTATATTATACATTTTATCTTCCTTAAATAATTTAAATTGTAGCCCCTTATATTCAATTTATTTATCTTATAGCCCTTCTTCCTATCCAATTCCATTTCAATTCCAGCCTTGCATATTCAATTTCATGTCAATTTTAGCCACTTGTTCATTTCAATTTTAGCCTATTTTATTTCAATTTCAGAGTATCATATTTCATTTAATCTGAGTCGTCCATCTTAATCAATCTTACACCACATATCAATCCTAGCCGCTAATCTCCCTAATCTAACGGTTGTAATAAAACATCCAACACCTTTCTATTTTAATACACCAAAAACCCTAATCAAAAAATCATTTTTCTTCCCCCCCCTCCTCCCCATAGATCAACTACCTCTCTCAATTTTGTCTATCACCAGAGAATATCACCACCAAGCCGTCGTTCCACCTTCTTTCCCTAATGGTCGGCGAGACCCCGGTCGACCCCCTCTTCTCTTGTCCTCTTTTTGGTTCCGGCAAGGCCACCATGATAGTCTCCTCTCTCCTATTCGATTTTCATCGTGAAACCACCGTACCACACCCATATACTCTCCTCTCTCCCGTGCTCCAACGAAACCTGGCGAACCAATTTATCAGTCGCTGGTGAAGGTGACCACCACGACAATCACTGCCTCCCCCTCCATTATTTGCCTTCTCTCTTCTTCAGCGAGCCACTACGACAAGCAGCCACATAGCCTACTCTGTTACAGCAAGTCAACCCTGAACTCCGGCGCCTCCAGTTGACCCCTCGTTCTTCTTCTCTTCTTTGTACGGGTGATAGTAGTCAGCAACCACAAGAACGAAGACAACAGCAGCAAGGAGGCAGCAGCCCTGGCGAACCACCATTGAAACCTTTATTTCTCTGTTGCTCCGGCATCTCTGGCAAGGATTTCACATCGCTAAATTTGTCCTTTCTCCTTTCTTCTCTGGTAGGTGTGCTCCAACAAAGTAGTGACTCCGGTCAACAATGGAATAGTAACGGCGAGGGTGAGTAGCACTCGGACAAGGTATGGTCGGCACAAGTCTTGGAGGATTTGGGTTCGTTTAATATGGTTCATAACAAATTTGAGTTAGTCCTTTGATTACTTTTACGAAATCTTATCGCATGTCTGCTCTATGTGAATTGTCAATAATCGCTCTGAATGTCGTTTCTAGTACGAACTACTACCTCTGATTTTTTGATCATGCTAGACTTGTTCCTTTATTCCTTGTTAAGATGTTGTTGTAATTGTTGAATATTGTAACCTTGTAACTCAATGGTGTATGAGCTTAATTAGGGGTTAATTTGATTCGATTGATTGACTTATTTTTTGGTGATATTGATCTAAATCATGTATTGAATTGTTTTTTCATTTTAATTAGCAGTTTATTTTATATATATGGTGGTATACTAGTTTGATTTTGTAGAGAATTAAAGGTAATTCTTTCTCCCCACGGATTGATCGTGTTACTTCGTTTAGCATTTTTGCCCATTAGTTGCATTGTTATGCTACTTTATTTGCTTTTCTGAAGTTCTATAATTTATGGAGTTATGGTAACTTTATGTCCTTCCTTTTATAATTCAAATGTTGTTTATTAGGTTTAACTTTAGTAATTTTTAGTCCAATCTCATACCTGTTTACTTACTAATTTTGTTGTTTTATTTATTTATTTATTATTATTGCTTTACTCATTTAATTATGATAATAATTGATTGTCCTTCCTTCTACTCTTGAACTTATTCACTATATAAAGTGCATCGTCCATATTCTTAAAGGCGGGAACGATAGAAAATACTTTCATATACATAATAAAAAACTATAAGTGGTTCTTATATTGACAGGTCTTTCTTTGATTTCGGTGGCTTGCTTCAGGTTAGTTTGCATCATATTTTATTTAACATCGCATTACTTTAAATATAATGTATAAAGAAAGCATCATGATCACTTCTCGTTCTCTTTCTCCCTCTGTGAGGTGATATTCGTTGTTTTCATTATTTGTTTGCCTCTAAATTAGTTTTGTGTATTCTGCCCATACATTTACCCATAAAAAATAATATTGTTCTTGTATATATATATATATATACTGTGGTTTGCCTTTTGTTTCATTTATAGCATTCCTATAGTGACCCCAAGTCATTTATGACTTACTGGGACAGACAATTCGGTCGCCTGGTCATTCGTTTGGTTATAGCGCAAATTTTAGTATTTTTGGAGCTTATGAACCTTGAATGATCTTTTTCGATCAGGAGTTCAAGAAGATGACATCGGAATCCAATTCTGACGATTCTATCAGCTCCTAAAGGGTCATCTTAGTCTAGTAGCATGGCCGTCATGGCTCCTCAGGTTTTCACTGTGAGTCGGTGCAATTAGGCGTTTTAACTTTACGTTTAAGCCTAAGTTTGACTTTAGTCAATATTTTCGGTAAACGCACTCGGATGAGAATTATGTCAGTGCGATTAGCTCCGGAATGTCGAGTTTGGTCTAGATTTACCCTTCGTTCGTGTCCCGAGGTTTCTGATATTTTTCCGAGCTCTTTTGTGGTTTTTGACAAAATGGCGGTTGGGTTTGGGACCCACTTTTTGTCAAGATGACCTCATATGGAAATTTTAAATGTTCCATTGAGTTTGGAATATCAATTTTTGTATGGTTGCATATATATTTTGCATGCACGGGGTTCCAAACTAGTTCAGAGCAGCCCATCGGAGTTTTTTAGTTTTTGAAAAGTAGGCTGAAATCTGGTGTATTTAGTGCAGAAAATTCAACACCTTTTCCAAACATAAAAACCTCACATCTCCCTCATCTCCAAACCGAATTAGGTGATTCGAAGTGCGAAAGCTCTTTTTTTTTGGTGTCTTTGCTTTGGATTGATCGGAATTTGTCGGGTGTACGTCGTTCAAGGTAAATTTAGAGATAAACCTGACTACTGTAACCTTTTTCGAGATCTTATTTTTGACTTTCTTGAATTAGTGATATATTGCTCATTTTAGCTCTATTTTTGGTGATTCAAAGTCCCACGTGTTGGAAATTATTGAGGCTACATTGTGAAGTGTTCAAGGAGTGATTGGCACCATTCAATTCTTGTATATTCTGAGTTTAGACTGCTGCATGTTTTCTTTTCAGTTGATTAAAGTGCAGTTTTCTTTCATATTATGTTTTGCTCCTTTTAGACCCTCGAATTGTGTTCCATTTTGGAACACAAGTTCGGAGTACTATTTTGGGTCTCTTGGCAGAGTCAAATCCGGACAGTTTAGTGTGGGTCCCATGATTCCTATTTTGACTACAAAATTGACCCGTCTTCGTTTGCTATGATTTTGGTGTATAAAAGACCGTACTAATGTTGTGATCCTATATTTGATAGTGGGACAGTGTTCAAAGGTCGTTCGGGAAGGAAAAGCTCTGGTAAAGTGATTTGGAGCGCGCGCGGTCGGCCTAAAGGTAGGCTACGGTTTCGTTTCTACTCCATCCGTCCCATTTTATGTGGCACCATTTCCTTTTTGGTCAGTCCCAAAAAGAATGTCACATTTCCTTAAATGATAAGTATTTAAAGGTACAATTCCTCTTTTACCCTTATTGGTCCCACTTAATCTTATAGATAGTACTCCAATACATTTATGAGCAGAGAAAAAAGTGAGTCTATTTTTTAATACGACTATTTTTGAAGGGAAATTTGGTAAACATTTCAAAGTCTTCATTTATTTCTTACACTCCGTGCCCGGTCAATGTTGCCATATAAAATGGGACGGAGGGAGTATTAAATTGAGCTTAATTTTGTAAAAGCATGTCGATTGGAGTGAGTTGGGGGGTGGGTACTAGTTTCCTACTTTACTTTGATTAGATACCTTATGTTAGGATCGATTTTCCATATTTCAGGTGTAGTTCCATGTTAACCGATTCAGTAGAGTTGCATGATTATGTGCTAAATGCTATTGTATGCTTGTATATTATGTGTTGTATGTGTTGTTCATCCTTAATTATAAGCATGATATCCTTAGTCTAGGTTAGTCTAGAGTTGCCTTAGACTTATGACCCGTGTGGGCTGAATAGCCTTTACTTTCCGCCAATGTCATTTGTATGACTTAGCTCCTTGTAAACTGGAGTAGTAGACTTGAGTCTAATAGTTTGAGCCTTAGATTAGGCCCTATCGCTGCTTGCTACACTTCTGTATATTTTCCCTCTAATTTTGCGGTTCTGACGCATTCTCGATGGTTCGCTGCATCACTAAAGGCATGGGATTTAGATAGTATAGGCTTGGAGCCTTTTCTGTGATTTCTTAGCGAGGATGGCGTTCCACGATAACTGTTATTGGATTGGATCCTATTGGAGATACCATCACCCCTGGGGTCATTCTTTCTAGCTGGGTTGGGAGCGTATCGCTGGCTGGGTAGACTCGGTGATTTTGGTGATCACCCCCGGGTCATTCTTTCTAGATGGGTTAGGAGTGTGTTGTTGGTTGGGTGTCCCCAGGTCACTCTTTCTAACTAAGCTGGGAGCTGGCTTTATGGTAGGACGACTCGTGGTATCTACCTCACCTCTGGGTCCCTCTTTCTAGCTGGGCTGGGAGTGGACTGTTTGGTTGGGTTCCCCCTGGGGTCACTCTTTCTAGCTGGGTTGGGAGTGCATTGTTGGCATGGTGGAGTCTGATGGATTATCTTGGTTACTTTGGGCTGGGAGCCCGATTTTCTTCGTTCTTAGTAGACTTAGCTATTTTGTGTACCTGTCGGGCTAATGGGGGTCTGTTCAGGTTTTATTTAAACTTACGCACGAATGTACCTTCTGGGCTTATTGGGGTCCAGTTAGGTTTAGTTTAGTTGTACTTAGTTTATTTGTGGTATGCTCGTGTGCTTTCTTTTCATATCCGTTTTGGCCTCTATGTGTCTAGATTCTATCCTTTCTTATTGTTTTTACCCATTTTTGCTCAGTCGGCCTTTGATGCCTACTGAGTACATGTTGCTTTGGTACTCAAGCTATACTTTGCATCTATTTCGTGATGCAGGTCCGAATACTAGTTACCAGTGGTGATTAGTTCCAACCTTCTTTTGCAGTTATGATTTGGAGACGAGGGTGAGCACTTGGCGATTTTGGGTTTCTCATGTCTCCTTCTTTTGTTTTAGCTACTCTTGTTGCTTTGAGACACGCTTTGTCGTGGTCCACTTTTGGCACTTGTACTCTTTATTAGACAGCTCTGTACTCATGACTTCCAGGTTCTGGGAGGGATTTATGTATATATTTTTTTTGGGTTGCTTCCGCCTTGTCGTCCTTGTTTAGATTATTATTTTCGCTAGTTTCTATCCTTACGCTCATTACTTGATGTTCCAAATTCAGGTTGGATTACCTACTGATTAATGTTTCAAAGGACACTTCATCTAATTCTAAGTTTCAACGATTGCTTGTCAGTATAAAACGCAACTAAATGAGTTGGGGTTGAATCTCACAGGGAGCTGTACGTGTTTGAGATTCAATAGAAAAGTGTGAACATGGTCAAATCAGCCATAGGAATAGACATTTTCGAGTAAAAACATAATTCAAATCAGGGGATGACACGAATTTCAAATAAGGGGGTTTTGGTTTTAATTATCAACTACAACATTGGCAAACAATATGAAATAACAATAATGAGACGGGTTTTTGGAATGTGATTCGATTATAGGATATTATAGACAAATGGGTAATTGCAACTTTTAGGAAATAGTTGTATATTAGTGAATAAGCTAGACTACAGAGGAGGTAAACTTTCTATCGAATAATTTACCCCGAATCAAGTCGATTTCTCTCGAACATCAACAAGCAAGAAAAATAAGAACAACTCACACCTTAGTCCATTCACTCTCTCGAGCTGAATCCATGTCAACCAAATACCCACTGACCATCAATCTATAAACTTAGTTTTAAAACATCTCTCTCGAGCAAGCCAAAAACACAAGGGTAGAACTGCATTTGCAAATACAATTCTTAAATTAAACCACAATTACTAATTGAACTTACTTCTAAACAATATTTAAACTAACAATTAGCGATACGCATAAACTAAATCAACCCATAATCACATAATCACACCACAAGAATTTGGGTTTTAGCTAGACATCATAAAAAGATAAAAATTGTTACCAAATTGTGTTTCCATCAACTAGGTAAGATTGATTTCATTCTGACAATTGTCCTATTCGAAAAATCTCAAAGACCCACTTCCAATTTCTCAAAAGTGAAAAACTTCAATTCTTCAAAGCTAAGGAAAAACTAGAGAAAACTTGTCTCAATACTCAGAAAAATAATTACAGATACTCTTCAGAATGAATAATCCTAAATTCATCCTCCCATATTAATTGTTCAAAACTGTATTTATAGTCGCCAAAAATATATTGCGAAGGACTACTCGGTGCAGTAAGTCGGGATCACCGGTCTACTCAGCGATCCGCCCTTTGGTCACTTCCATCGCCCTGCTGCCTTGGCCTTCAGCATCCTCAAGGTCTGTAACCTTGGGCGATCCAACACTGCATCGCGGAACCACTCAGTGATTCACCGACTACTCCTTTCTCTCGCCAACTTGGTTCTTTCCTTTAGGGTTTGGCACAATGGAACTTTAGGCGGTCAAGAAGCCATTCGACGACTCGCCAAATGGACTTGGCGATCACCATACTTGGTTTTCTTCATTCTTTCAGCTCGCTTTATTCCTTTTTGCAAATTAGTGTCCTTGCTTTGTTCCTCAATCCATATACTTGGAAATCAAGGATTTTACATAAGTTATTGGAACAAAATAAGCATTTGAGGACACTAAATCATTGTAAATAAAGCCCTATATGAGTCCAAATCATGAACTCATCAACACCCCCAACTTAAACTTTTTTTTTCCTTAAGAACAACTCAAGTTTAGCAGTGCAAAAAGGATGTCTCAAACAGTGCTATACAAGACTCAATTATGAATGCACACAACAAGACTCAACTTACTTATGCAATGATCAATTGTGCACTCAAAGATTCAAGTTGTGAACATTACCAAAGATTCTCAAGATCACAAGACTTGCTTGAAATGCAAGTTCAAGCTCAACAAAGATACTCAAATGCCCTCACACAAAGAATGATTCCATCTTCACACAAAATGGTTCAACACTTACAAAGATGAACACATGCATGACTTCACCGATATAGTTCCAGAATCACATGCAACTCTCACACTCACAAAGATGAACACATGCATGACTTCACCCATAGGTTTGCCCTTATTTTCCAATCAACACTCGCTTCAGCTCACTCAAGAAAAAAAAGGTCTTTTCAAGGCTTGTAACGGGGCTGAGTGTAAATGTATGGTCATTTAGGCTCAGTGGCTACTATCCTCATGAAATGTGGTATGAAAATCACTTTCTTTCCTTTTCTTCAACATTCTTACTCATGATCAAAATTCACCCCGTTATTCTCTTTTCATGGAATACTGGACACCACATTTCTTTTGCACTTTCACAACTTTATTTCTCAACTTTTTCGTTCTTTTTCCTTTTCATTTTTATTTTCTTTTTCTTCTTTTTTTTTGTATGGAGGGGTTCCATATTTTTCACAACTATGGATCAAAGGGGGACTTCTTTGCACTTGTTGATTTGCCTTCTCCTCTCACCACACCCCCAACTTAGGCTTTTGGCCTAAGTTGGCTATTCAAACAAACCATATTTCATGAGGATTATGGGTGAATGGATTGAGAGGGGTCACAATTGCATCAAGTTTCTTCCAAGAAAAAGGGTAAGGCTCAAAGAGTGTTCAAGAAAAGTTCACACACTCACAAGGTTGGTCACAAAAGAGGTATAATGTCGAATTGTTTCACTCTTTAAATTTTTTGCCTAAGATCATTTCAAGAGCTTGCATCACTTAGTCAACCGGACCAACGGGGTAAATTCTAGGTGTCAAACGGTTCACGGTAAGCTCACACACAAGACATTGGCACTAATATCAAACAAGACTCCACACCTTTGCTAGTGTGCAATGTTCATCACCAGAGACTCAATTTGATAATCGGCTAGTCACAACGAGATGGAAAAAGTTCACATATTGCCTATGCAACTTCATTTGGCCTCGTCGTAGCTGCACAATTATTTTTGTTTGATTGAGAGCACTCTTCAATTCATAGGTATTGATCATAACCGATACTCAAATTTGCACAAGAACTGCCACAATTAAATACACAAGAGGTGGAAAAAAATTCAGAAGGTCCGAAAACCATTTGAAATTAAAACGAGGAGCCACAAGCTCAAACATCCACAAAACATTGCCAAAACATAATTTATAGCACAAAACCCAATATATAAACAAAAGTCATAATCCAAGAGGTAGGTATGGAAATACCTCACCCCATCACAAATAAATAGCAATTTTGTCCTCAAATGCAATAAAAACACTAAAAATAAATAAAAATGACAGAGAGGGAGGTAAAGAAGGGTCATGACTACACAGTCGCTCCATCTGTCGAGGCATCAGTACCCGATGTCACATCAGCACTGCTAACACCACTAGGGTCAGCCAATGGAGTGTCTGCCAAAGAGATCAGCACAACTTACTCTACCATGGCCTCCTCAATCTCTGTAAAGCCCTCATAAGAAGCCTCTTCATCAACACCAAGTTGCTCCTCATCGGTCTCAGCCTCAGAATCGACAGCAGCTACCTCCTCAGTTCGAACCCCATCTCCGGTGGTAGCCGGAGGCACATCTGGATCAACTAGAATATCAGGGATCTCTACCGTCCCAAAAATCATCAACATGTCAGTGGACTTCAGTTGGTCCATGTCACACCCCTTTTCGCGCACGGCGGAAGGGTTTTTCCAATTGAAGTGACGTTATTGATTAGGGATTATTTTTATTTGTTTTAGAGTCGCCACTTAGAATTGAGTTATGGTGTTCCAAGTCACCTTTTCATTTTAATCCCTAACCAAAAGGAAATGACTCTATATTTTGGTCTGTGAACCAGAAATTCGGGTAAGGAATTCTGTTGACCGAGGGGAAGGTATTAGGCATCCCTCGAGTCCTGTGGTTCTAGCACAGTCGCTTTTATTGACTTATACTTATCTTAATATATTTTTGGATGATTTGTGTCTACAGGCCATAGTTTGCTCTTTTTTATTGTTGAATTTTAATTAGTCTGAACCTAGATGCGTAATCGTATTCTTGGTCTTGACATTTTGAGGCATAACTGCCTTTTCCTCCCGAGTATCTCACACCTAATAATCTCTATTTACAAATCTTGATTTACAGTAATGAAAGTTAATTATTAAAATAATTTGTCCAAGGTGCGTAACCGCATCCTTGAGTTTCTTTAATGTCTCAAAAAAAGATGTGTAACCACATTCTTAATCGAGACACATATTTTTAAAAGGTGTATAAAAATTTGTTTAACGTTAAAAATAATTATTTTCCTTTATAAATCCAAAACAACTTATTCAAAGCAAATCATTATTATTAATTCTGAATAAATTTGTATAAGATCCAACAAGTTAAATTTAAATAGTAAACAAAAAAATGATATGACTTATGATATAAGCTCCTTTAGATTAAAATTTGGAAATGTTAACACCAATAGAAATTGTATAGCAATAGCAATTCAATTAATGATTCAACCTATCTTAAGCCAAAAATAGTTATTTTAAATAAAACAAAACTCAATGTACTAAGTCTAAATCCTTAATTAATTTTGGATATTTAATGAGATTCTACGTGACATTAATTAGAAACTTATTCAAAGCATCAAAATTGTACAACAATAAATAACAACAAATATATTTAATTTTAAATTTATTTGAATTGAATTATGAATAAAACAAAAACAATATATAAAAAAAAGTATCATAAAATTACATCACATTCTATAGATAAATTAAAAGAGATAAGTTAGAGTTAAATACCGCAAAACATTTGACCGAACCTCAATTAGAATACCCACAAGTTTTTGTATTTTGTGTTGTGTTCTTGAAAGGAAATGAAAAATGTCGTGTGTTGCTGATTCTCTTTTTGCTTCTTGTGTACGTGTGTTCTGTAGTGTATTCTTAGGATAGTTATTTTCTTCTTGGGTTGTAAGATTTTTTGGCTGACTGTCCGTGTGCGTCTTTGTATTTGGAAGAAAAAAATGTTTTTGATCTTGTTTTCTTTTTTCTTTCATGTTGCTCCGCGTGTGAGTATGTCTGTGTAGTGTTTTTGTTGGTTGTGCATATATGTTGTTATAGGTGTAGTACGTGCAGAATATGGGAGGAGGTGTAGTGGAATGTGAGGGAGTTGTGGGGTAGTGTGGGTGAAGGATGGAGTGTTGGTGACAGTTGTGAGGGAGTGGGATTATGAGGTGTACGTGGGGTTGTGGTAGTGAGGTTGTGGAGGGTGAAGTGGGTAGGTTAAGTTATTTTCTTTTATTTTTTATATAAATTAAATATATATAAATTGTAATAATGATAATAATAATAATAATAAAATAAAAATATTAATATAATTAAGAAATAATAGCTGGTTTTAAAAATTAAAAGAAAACATATATTTTTTGTAGTTTTCAAATCGTTTAAAATAAACTTACTAAAATACGATGAAAAATAAAATATTTAATATAAACCTAGAAGAAATATTTAAGGAATAAAAAATGGTTTAAAACTTTATGTTCGGTCAAAAATTACGTGTCTACAGTTTGCCCCTCTTTGACTGAAAACACAAAGAGTTTTCAAACAAATAAGTAGACAAAGTGACAAGTTTTGACCGGACTCTTATTTGAAAGACAAAATTTGTGTGACAGAGTCTTGGTTTTGGACATCCTACATATTCCGGGTTATAAGGGAATCAGGTCACATGTAGTTCAAGGAGATGAGGTGATGAGTAGGAAATTAAGTGAGGTTCCATCGAGTCTCCAGGTCGCGGCTCCTATCCTTACATTAAAAAAAATTAAAGCTAAATAGTCAAAAGAAAAATAAAAGTACAAGTTCCTATCTATGCAGCTTCTCTTCAGTCTTCACTTGAGTCTTGAATTTGAGATACCACATTATTTTGGTGAGTATCTTGATCTTGAATGGATTCGATGTTTAACTTGCCACTTAGAATGAGTTTTTGGCACTCTTCAAAACGACAATTTGAATATGTTCTTGAATGACTGCTTGTTTTGTTGATCAGTAGCTTAATAGAAGTGGGTGTAAGGAGGTTAGGATGTCATATCCATTGAAGAAGCTGATTCTGGCTATCACGGGATTGATCATTCTGAAAAGAGTTGAAACTTTGTTCTTGAATTTCAAATCCATGTTTCGCTTGAATAAACCTGAAAACCATCACAAACAAAAGAAATAAACAAAAAATTTGCCTCAGTTTTCACTGGAATTTTTTTTTGAGTTATTAGCAAATGTAAATTTTCAAAAATTAACTCAGACTAGGAAGTGTTTATCCTAGGAGACTAATAAAAAAAATAACGGTCTCAGACTAGGAAGCGTGTATTTTAGGAGAAAATAACTAAATCCCATTATGTAGGAGGATCCTGCTAATCCCATTGTCCAGGAGGGTCCTGCTAAACTAAATCTCATTATGTAGGAGGGTCCTTCTAATCTCATTGTGTAGGAGAGTCCTGTTAAAGCAAATACCATTATGTAGGAGGGTCCTGTTAATCCCATTGTGTAGGAGGGTTCTGCTAATCTAAATCCCATTATGTAGGAGAGTCTTGCTAATCCCATTATGTAAAAGGGTCCTGCTAATCCTATTATGTAGGAGGGTCCTGCTAATCTAAATCCCATTATGTAGGAGGGTCCTGCTAATCCCATTACGTATGAGGGTCCTGCTAATCTAAATCCCATTATGTATGACGGTCCTGCTAATCCCATTATGTAGGAGGGTGCTGCTAATCCCATTATGTAGGAGGGTCCTGCTAATCTAAATCCCATTATGTAGGAGGGGGTCCTGTAATCCCATTATGTAGGAGGGGGTCCTGTAATCCCATTATGTAGGAGGGTCCTTCTAATCTAAATGCCATTACGTATGAGGGTCCTGCTAATCCCATTATGTAGGAGGGTCCTGCTAATCTAAATCTCATTATTTATGAGGGTTCTGCTAATTTAAATCCCATTATGTAGGAGGGTCCTGCTAATCTAAATCTCATTATGTATGAGGGTCCTACTAATTTAAATCCCATTATGTAGAAGGGTCCTGCTAATCCCATTATGTAGGAGGGTCCTGCTAATCCCATTATGTAGAAGGGTCTTGCTAATCCCATTATGTAGGAGGGTCCTGCTAATCTACATCCCATTATGTAGAAGGGTCTTGCTAATCCCATTATGTAGGAGGGTCCTGCTAATCCCATTATGTAGGAGGATCCTGCTAATCCCATTGTCCAGGAGGGTCCTGCTAAACTAAATCACATTATCCATGAGGGTCCTACTATACTAATTGTCATTACTTAGGAAGATCTCAATTAACAGAATCATCAAATAAAATCACCACAATATTTTATCTTTTTTTTTTTTTAGTTTTTAAATGTCTTATCTTAGGAAATGTTTATCCTAGTAAAAAATGAAAATAATTGTCTCACATTAAAAAATGTTTATTATAGGAGAGAAAGAAGAAAAATAATAATAATAACGGTCTCCACCTAGAAAATGCTTATCCTAGGAGAAAAATGAGAAATAAATGTCTTAGACTAGGAAATGTTTATCATAGGAGAAACAATGCATGTAATTTTTTTATTTTTTATTTTTTTGCAATAATATTAAAAAATTTGAGTCTTCAAGATATCTTTTATGTAAGGAACATTTCCCTGTTTTAGAAAATAAACAAAACAAAGTTTATGGTTTTTTTTAATGATGGTCGATTTGTGGCATTGGCTTTGAGGATAGTTGCTCCTGTTGTTGCCATGTTTGAAGCTAATTTTATCTTGAGATGGACTGCTTTCGTTTGCTAGTCAGCTCACCTTGACAATCTTGAAAATATCTCTAGTTGTTCAGAACCTCCAACTTCAAATTTGTTATATTGTTTCCACCCTCCAACAAAAATTGAACCTTGTATTCAAGAATTGTCAATTGCTGACAAGTTACTATGCATATCACTATTTCTTGAATCATGTCACGATTGATGGGCTAATCAAACTTTGGTTTGTGCAACTAAAGAGACGGTAGCAATTTTGAAATAAGAAGAAATAATATTTTATCCTTTTAGGAAGATAAAAATAAATGGACTCCATTGATAGTGGTGGTCAATTCTAATGATCATGACATGCATTTTGGATTAAATGGTCTGGTCTGTACAATCAATCTAAACTTCATCTTTGTCAAACTTTCAACTTTGACGTCAGACTTCTATAATCCAACTTTTGCACTAGATTCATGACTAACACCTGACTGGTGGTGCCTTGAATGGTTTTCACTAACAAGTTTTTTTTTATTATCTCTCACTCACTATCGTATTACGGTGCCTTGAGGGTTTTCACCAATAAGACTCTTATTTTTTACTTTCTCTCGACTCAAATGATCTCCTATAGGTCTTTTGAGGATTTTCATCGATAAGATTCCCTCATTTTTCACTCCTTATGCGAGTGGCATAACATTTTTCCTTATATAATCAACACTAAAAGTTTGCTTGACTTGTCATTGTTAAAAATTGATCAGAAAATCTTTGTTTGGATTGTAACGTGGCTTTTGGACAGGGTTAAAAAGAAAGAATTGGCATGAAAGCTCAAAGATACTGCATAACAGGGTTAAAACTTACAACTTTTGAAATCGACTCTTTTTTACAAAAATACAATAAAATAAAATAATAAAAATAATAATAATAATAATTATTATTATTATTGCCCCAGTTTTTGTGATGAGGACTTTCTAGATTTTCGTTGATTGGACCGAACCTCAAAATAAGGTTGCATACGTGTCTTGTCAGAGCAAGAATCAGGTCGAACGTAGTTCAGGAATTTTATTTTTTGTTGTTATTGGATAAAAAAATTTCACTCCAACTTTTTCTTTTTTTTTCTTTTTGTAACTCTTTTTCACTTTTCTCTTTGCTTGACTCTTTTTTTCTTTTTCTTTTTTTTTTACTGTAATTTGATTCCAAATGAGGGGTATGAAAGAAAATAAAATTAAGGCTCAAAAGGGGTAACAAAGGATTACACGGTGTTTGGATAGTAGAATGAAATGCCTTCGTCATATCAATTATTAAAAATATCAAATACAAGCAATGCCCTTTAAGATGTGACGTGAAAATCATACAATATTTCTTTGCAACATATGTATTGAAGAATATGTATATCATTTTGTTGCATGTTTGTCAGCTGAGAATCTCCATTTGAGTAACACCTTCTTGACAAATGACATACGCCAATTTAAATGAAATTTATTCTTTTAACTATTTTTAAGACTAAATGACGTATCAAGGTGTTTAGTCCTTTATTCATTTCCTCGAATGTATTTCCTCTTTGACTTCTATGGTGTATTCATTCCATGGCTAGATATAATCTTAAGATCTTACCAAATCCTCTTGCATATCATGTCACAAAAATTTAATTGAAAAGAGATGTATATGTGGAAAGTCAAATAGAACGGGTCACTTTGACACAGAATAAAGATTATATTAAAATAAAATGACTTGATGACAAGACAACAAACTAATTTTTTTATTACAACTCTATAATAACCCAAAGTACGACGAGACTCAACAAACAAACACATAAGAGAAATGATAGAAAGGTCTAACTTACTAAAAAAAAAAACATAATTGCATAGCAGAAACAATGACAAAATAAACTATCCATACACTCTTTTTGAGATAAAAGAAAAGTGTATCACAATCACCAAGCTGGACTTCTCAGCCACTACTTTGCACGCTATCCTTCATGAAAGCTCCAACAATTTCAATTGTCTTTTCCTGAGAATTGAGAGAATTGTCATATTCTTTGTCATCACATATCATCTCGATGAAGTGTACATCATTATGCGCCGGTAGAGGATTATTTGTAACATTTGGGGGGTCATCATTTTGAACCACAATCATCTTTGTTTGAATCATCTCTTCCACCTTTCTTCTTAAATTTCGACAACCTTCAGTATTGTTCCCTAGAGCATCAGAATGGTAAGCACACCGTATTGTTGGATTGAAACCTTTTGCATGTGGATCCACATAATTTTGAGGAATTGGCTCTATCATATTCAAACGTTTCAATTTCTCAAATACACTTGTGTAAGACTCTCCAATTGGTGTGAAATT